>CAJNIZ010012625.1:76072-92156 GCA_905231905.1 Symbiodinium pilosum | reverse complement strand
TTTACGAGAGAGAGAGAGAGAGAGAGAGAGGGAGAGAGTTTACCAATTCCCAAAGTTAATTGCCTTAGGTCCAAAATAGTGTTTAGTGTATAGCATTCGGAGCCTGAAAACCTTCTGGTGTCCACAAGCACTTGACCAATAGTCTAAAAGTATATAGGGGTCTAGCCACAGAACGGTAGCTAAAACTCCTCGCATCTCGCAAGAGTGCTCTTGCCATAATCCACCGCAAATCCCAATTGAGTGTACCCAAAGCGCGAAACCGATAAATAAGACATAGTATATATTGTAAGCCATAGTATATATTAGGGTCTGTAGAGGTTACTCAGCTTCATCCAGCATGTGGGGGGGGTTTCCAGGCGCTTCCAGGGGCCTCGGGCGGCTCCAGGGCGCCTCCCAAAAACCTTCCAAACATCGTGAGGAAAATGCGCCCCCGCGTGCTGCCAAAGCCTCGAACCTTGGGCGAGGCTGAAATTACATGCGGGATGGTGAGCAGAGGCCCCTGAAGTCTCCTTTTCCTTGGCCTTGCTAGCGGGGTCACGCGCCCCAGGAGGCCCTCGGACGCAAGTGGTAAGAGTCTGCGGAGATGAGGGGTGGCCATCTTTCAGCAAACATGAAACACGATTCTTCTTGCAAATTATTCTACGAGTCGAGCTGTTTGTAGCGCCGCAGTAATTTTTGACCACGAAACAGGCATAATTATACTAAAGCAAACAACATTACACTTGTATAGCCTGAATAGCAACAGCTAGTAATAGTACGAGCCATAAAACAGTGCTTCAGCTGGAGCCAACAATTGTTAGGTAGCTTGGCTCTTAATGCAGACAAAGCGACAAGGAATTGAACATGTTGATTTGTGACCCTGAAATGTGTAGCCTTGATGTGGCTCGAGGTAGTTTTTTGGTGAGTTCCTTGAGAAAGCTCCTGAACTATTCCTGTGACCACTTCGTGCTCAGTAGAGAATGAGGGAATGACCCCCAGCAATCCATATGGAATCTCCCTTAATATTCATTCCCTGTGTTCCACTCCACTGTCTCCCAGCCAATGAGACGATTTCTTGTTGTAGCAGACTTAGAGGGAGTATCAGCTCTACATCCACAAAAGACCACTGACGCAGTCATTCTCGAGGTTGCGTGTAAAGCTGGATGTAGCAACCTTGATTTGAATGCCTATCGCACGCACCATGTGACCTACAAAGTGGGACCCATAGTTTGCAAAACCCTGAGAAACGATATACTCGCTATCACAAAGGTTATATCAGCCGCAACAAGAAGCTAGTGCAGATTCCCACACACACACAGGAGATTTTGAAGGAGGTTTCCTAGCGGTGCATTGGGCCCCGCGGCTGATGGGTTCTTCCGGTCCAAGTGCCCAAGTATTCGGGTTTTGAAGCTTTGGCTTTTGGTGATAGTAGTTGCAGTAGAGGTGGTGGGTAGAAGTATGTGCTTATTGGGTTCTTGGACGTTTCAATTAGTGTTTGAGGTTCACGTTGGGCCATCGTTGTGGGAATGGTTATGAGCACTGGGACTGCACAACTGCTGGGCCTTTGACGTCTCGAAACACGTTGCTACTGTCAAACTTCTTTTGGATAGCTATCTAGTCGAAACCTTAATTAGGCAGCAAGGTTTTTGATATGTGTAAGGTAGAAACTATTCAGAGGTCTATGCCTTGTCCCTCTGTGCTGGGTATTGTTGTTGGAGCGCGGATCCTATAACTGAAAAAGACAAAACTCCTGGCCTCCAATGTCGGGATAGGGTTAAGAATTACGTTCTAGCCCTGGGGCTCCATGTCTATAACAACACCTACATTGGGCCCCAATGTCTATAAATAGTACCTACATTGGGCCATTTGGAGCCCTAGGGTAGGGTCCAGGTCTCAGGATTTAAGTTTTTGTGGCTCCGGACCTTTGACTCCAACTTTTCAAGCCAGCACGACAGCCGCCAGAGCTTCAAATCTGAAAGCCCAACAGCGGCAGTCGGAAGGGTTTTGCAATCCAAAGATGGTGGCCGTTTGTAGACTGTTCACTCGCAATTCAGCTACGTACCCGACTTGGAGGGTGGGGGCATCCTCAACTTTCTCATATGAGCCATAGTCTAAACTCCTAGTATCCCCCTTAGTAACCCCTATAGTATTGCCCCATATAATCCCCTATATAACCCCCCTTTAAGGAGTTTAGACTTTAGTTCATATATGTCGGTCACCTCCCAGCATAGATCTAGATCAAGAGTCGGGAAGAGGTAGCGTAGTCCAACATTAAGTCTTGTGGTTTTGAATCCTTGTCACCCCGTCCCTGTCCTTGACTCTACTAATCTTAAAATGGACTTTAGATTTCTGCGTACTATTAGACCCCGATAAGCAGCTAGGCTTGTTTTTGAGCTGTTTCCACCCTGGACACAGTCTAAAACTGAGGATTTAGGGTTGAGTCTAAAGTCGCCAGTAAACTGTAGCTCTCCAGACCATCCCTTGAAAAGCATCCCAGGGTACCCGAAATTTCTGAAATTCTTAACCCCAAGTATATTTCCCTCTAACGCACCGTACAGTGTGCCCACCAAGGGTCCATGTAGGTATATATTATATGGTATGTACTTAAGGGTTTGGGTTTAGGGCTTAGGGCTTAGGGTCCAAAGAATCTTTCATATCATTACCTTGAGGGCCACTTATAGACTACATGGACCCTTTGCTTCCCATAAGCCCCTTTTAAGGGACCTAAGGGTACTCCTAATCAGATGGACTGGGAACTGGTTGTCGAGCGAGTAGCTGTATTTCTCATTTGTAAGATGAGTACATACAGTGCCAGTAGGTAGCCGACTACTTGCCATTCCATGTACTTAATGGTGACTGGTAGAGAATGAAGGAATGAATACCCCAGCAAGTCCAAGATATTCCCCCACTAAGGGATATTGGATTTTGAGGGACCTGTAGCAACACCTTTACAACCCCCAATGGTGCAGTAGTTGCAATTCCTTTGCTACTGGGAAGGTTCAGGTCGGTTATCAACCATCCCAGAGGGTCCATGTACCCAATAATTAGGTCCCTTTGAAGGGGATATATAGGGACATATAGGGGTATATAGGGTTTAGGGTTCAGGGTCCATGTACCCAATAATTAGGTACTTGGGATTTGGGGAATGCTAATTATAGTGCAGGTTTTGGGTAAGTATATGATTATTATTAGGTACTTGGACCCTTAGGGCATTAAGCCCTAAACCCTGAAGATCCCCGTAAACTCCAGCTTCCATTTCATGAGCCACTTACTTCTCCATGTGTTTCTCCATTCCACCCTAATCCGAAGCTCTACGAGTCCCTATATGCCCTTCTGTCTCCCTATGGGTGCCTACATGAGCTAGAGTCCAAACTTCTGAAGGGGGTTATAAAGAAGATTATCTAGGGGAGTATCATGCGGCTTATTAAGGGGGATACTAGGAGTCCAGACCACGGATCATTTATATACATATGTATACATATATATATATACATATATATATATGTATATATATATATACACATGTATACACACACATGTACCCTCGTAAACCCCATTTAAACCCCACATAAGACCTGCAGGCCTAAAGCAACCATCTAACTCCAAACCCTACCCTCATATCCCTATACGCCAAAGTGTTCAATGCATGTTCCATATGTTTCTTCATTTGAAAACCATTAGCGGGATGACATCCCTACTTAACTCCGAGCTGTCTACCCCACATAGGCCCATAAGCCACAGTTTCCATTCATTTTCCGATTGCTTTTCCACATCATTCTCGATGCCTCAGGCCTACAGCAAGCACCTCCTTGCCCAAGGCATCATCCCGACCAAACAGGTTCTGGCTCCCAAGGAGACATGACTGGATCAATGTTAGGGATCCTTTATACTTGTTGGGGTATGGGATTCCTTACATTTAAGAAAAAGGGATCCTTTTTTCTTCCTAGGGTAATGTTGGCTAAGAAAGGGTTCCAAAACACTTCGGGCCCACTTAAGGTAGTTATAGGGCATAGATGGGGTTGCGTAGTTTCGTATCTATATACACAAAAGACTATGTCTGGTTTTGGGCTCTAGGGTTGGGGCTTAGCGTTTGAGCTTTGAGAAGATGGCTGAAGCTGTGTGAACTAGGATGCCCAAAGCAAAAGACGGACGACCAGTGAGTCAGTCAAAAAACATACATAAGATCCCCATGTACTCCAGATTCTATCTACCTAAGGGGGACTATAACCCCAATATATACCCTATTATAACATAGCAGTTTCCATGTTCTGTTCCATTATCCCTATATTATTACTACACTAAGTGGCCATGCCAGTTTTGGAGACATCGACAGCTTGGTGTTTGCTTGAAGCTTGCACAGCAGTAACATCAAGGGCTGGTAGGGTGTGGCCGCCGCAGTCTTTCGGCATCGAGTGCCAGTCCTTTGGGCCGTGGAGGGGCTTGTGAGATCCTTCAAGTCAAAGGCCACAACCAGGTGCGTGATGCGGGTGGGAGCTCTTGACAGATCAGGGTTCCCTAGAGGCTCCAGCTGCAATTGGCCTTGCCCCTGGTTGTCTGGCGTCTGAGACTCAAGGTGTGCGGCAAGACCAGCATTTTCCCTCTTACGCACAACAGAGGAAATGAATTCACCTCAGAATTCCACAGCCGTAGAATGTCATTGATTCCCGCAGCAGCCTCATCTGCATAAGACTTTTCAGACTTGGGCTGAGGCTGGAGGTGTCAGCTTCGTTCGCACGCCGAAGTTGTTAACCCAAATACGTAGCATGTCAGCCTCTACCACAGCCTGGTCAGCAGCATGCCCCAGAAACCTGATAGTATCTAACAAGCGTCTTCGGACAACACTAAGCTAGGAATAGCAGTAGCACCAGCACCAGCACCAGCACCAGCACCAGCACCAGCACCAGCACCAGCAGCAGCAGCAGCAGCAGCAGCAGCAGCAGCAGCAACAGCAACAGCAACAGCAACAGCAACAGACAGCAACAGCAACAGCCTTGGCAACAGCAACAACGGCAGCCACATCAGCATACAAACAATAGCTAGCGCCGCTGCTGCTCCTCCTACTGGCCTCTCTATGGCCCTTCTACTTGTGTTACCAACAGTAGCCTCTACTACCACTTGGCCGCAGCAAGAGCCACGACCACCACTAATTCACCTTCCTGCAAGTGCCAGAAGCTTTGGCTTTTCATGCAAGAGGGCCTGAGCTGTAGACCGCAGGAGCTGTATGGATATGCAGAGACGGAGGTTACCTATCAACCTACCCCGCCGGAGTTTAACAGAAACTTCTGGGCGGAAGAGATTCCAAGCTTCGAAGCTGCAGAAATCTAAGTTCAGGGAATACAGGGATAATGGAAAATAGAATGGAAACTACTATATCATAATAGGGTATAGATGAGGGTTATATTAGGGGTTATGTAGGGATAATGGAAAAGGATAATGGAAAAGAAAATGGAAACTACTATTTAGGGTTTAAGGTTTCCCAAAATGAAGGTTACCTTCTTGGGGGTCCCTATAATATTAGGCAGGATCAAGAATGTTCTCAAGAGGTTCATTGAGTTCTGGATTGAAGAGGGAGTACACTCGAGGTGTCGGATTCAAAGTGTGAGTGTAGTCTTTACAAACCCTGAGGCTCCATGTCTATGAATAGTACCGACATTGGGCCCCAATGTCTGTAAATAGTACCTACATTGGGCCATTTGGAGCCCTAGGGAAAAGGTTGCCACAGTCGCCGAAAATATTGATGCCCTGTTGCCTGCGCGCAGTATGTACCTATCTGCTGCGATCCGAATGACCCAATACACACATCATAAACTAGGAACATCCACAGTTTTCGGTAGGAAGGGTCTCTGAACTAAATGTTGGGACTTGGGGGGGAGAGCACTGTCCCAAAATGGATTGTTTTTCTTGAGACTCTGCCTTCAACTTCATGCCATGACAACATAAGTGCTGCTTAGAGACGTAGAGCCCCAAGGGCACGGAGGAGCGCAGGGCTTAGATGTAAGTTAAAATGTCCATCACGAGGAGGTCAGGAGATCAAGGGGACCGGTATGTGGAACCCTGGGGCTCCATGTCTATGAAGAATACCTACATTGGGCCCCAATGTCTATAAATAGTGCCGACATGCGGCCATTTGGAGCCCTAGGGGAAGGGAAGATGCACATGTTAACGAGCGGCAAAAAACGCGTTCACCACTGTCAGGGCCCATAACGGCATGTCATGTTGCTGTGGCAGCCAATGTTTAGGGTTCAGGGTTTAGGGTTAATGGTTAGGGGCTTAGGGTTTAGGGTTTAGGGGTACGCAAAATTGTCAGAAAAAAGGGTTGTGCGAACTGTCTAGAAGGCATGTTATCTCTTTTGCTTCTACATCTAATGATGAGTGTTGACTGCAGATGGCGTTCTGAGCTGAACCTCTGCATTGTGTGTTCGTCTAGAACCCTACTAATAAGGTAGTATCAAGCAGCTACAGATCGCAGCCCACAGCGCGTACAGGATTTTTCAAGTGCATGCAGGACCTGGAAAGTTTGGGGCACGAAGCAGATAAGGAGACCATCAAAGAAACAAAATACGCAAGTCACAAGGTTATATTATTATATTGGGATAATGGAAAAGGAAATGGAAACTACTATTTAGGGTTTAGGGTATAGTCCCTCTTAAATAGAATAGGATTTAGGGTTTAGGGTTTCACATGCCAGCCCCTTCCTCCCCGCTTCCTCAGAGATCCTGTTCACACCATGGGCAGTTCCATAATTGAAAGGACCTAAGGTAGACACAACAAATTAAAATCCTTGACCCCCAAAATTGGTACCTCCAATTCGTGGAAGCACCCGATTGAGGCTTTATTTATCTGATCGTCATGAGGAGCTGCTTGGGTAGCAAAGGCCGGGACAGGGCCAATTTTCTTTCAGTCAGTGTCCAGAACTCCTGAGAATCCAATGTAGGTAATGTTTAGGGTTTAGGGTTTAGGGCTTATGGTTAGGTACTATTTGCAGGCTTCAGGGCGCAATGTAGCTACGTACCGTTTACAGCTTTCGAGCCCGGGAGAGCTATGATTTCAAGGGTGAGGGTGTAACGTAATAGAAATCTGAAGCCCCAAAACCTAAACGGGATCAATGTTAGGGATCCTTTATACGTTTTTGGGGATGGGGTTCCCCATATTTTTGTAAAAGGCTCCTTTTTTCTTCTGAGGGTAATGTGGGCAAAGTGAACCCAAACCATGTGTTCGGTTTAAACCCTAAAACCTTAATCCCTAGACCCTAAACCTTAACCCTTAAACCCTAAACCTTAAAACCCTAAACTCCAATTCCTTTAAAGCCTTGGAGCTTTCTAGCCTCAAAGCTGAAATCCTAACAATCCTCAAGCCTAAACCCTGAGACCCTAAGCCTAAGGGTCCCTTTCAAAGGGATACATACGGGTATATAGGGTTTAGGGTTAAGGGGTACATAGGGATATATATATATATACATACATACATACATATAGAGTAATATGCTGGGACATAGAAGTTATATAAGGATCTATAAGTTCTGGGTCCACTATTTTGGTACTTGGGATCTTGGTACCAGTAATTGTAGCACAGGTCTTGGGTATGTAAAGATTATATAATGGGTTCTTGGATCCTTTGGGTGCGCCTATCCCTGCAAACCCCGACGCTTAGACTTGAAACTAAAACATAGGTTTTGCACCGTTATGAGCTCTTGTTTGTGGCTTTCCCGCCCCATCGCCTTGCCTAGTTAGTTACTGTGCCCTCAACTCTAAACCAGAACTCTCTCTTGGAAGTGTGACTCCGAAACTCTTTTCGAACGTACTTAGACCGCTACTGTAGGGATGTAGATATGAATTGAGGAGGGGTTGAGGGCTTAGGGTTTAGGCTTTAGGCTTAGGGTTTAGGGTTTTGAGAATTGGTAGCGGCTTTGGCTCTGAAAGGGCGAGATGCTGAATAGGGTGGAGGGTTTATGGCTTTGCGATTCCTAGACTCCTAGACATCCGAAAATCTCAATTTCACCATGATCCCAAGTCGTCGCAGCTATGACTTGGGATCATGGTGAAATTAGAATTGTCATAGCTCCTAGATTATGACTGCAGGTTCAGGTTCTAAGAAGCTGTCAAGAAGGCAAGAATCTACAACTCCTGGGTCCCAACCCGTCTGTCCAAGACAAAACTGAGGGTAGCTACAGTTACAGAACCTGGTGAGCTGAGCAGCAGTTTTCAATCCTGATCCATGCGCAGCAGAAATACAGCAAGCAAACTAGAAGGACAAGCAGTAGCATTGTGTGGTGATAATAGTAGAGGATATTTTGAGGATTAGGGCAACCGCCGCTACAAAATTAGGACCTTGCCAAAGTCACATGCAAGTTATAGGGTCTTAAGTTAGGTGGGTGGGTTGCCAAAGTCATTACTACACAGAGCCCCCGTAAGCCCCCCTTGCACTCATGGTGCCGATCTCCCTGCAGAAGTACTTTCATCTCTCAAGTGATCCGTTCAAGCCGGAAGCTGCAAAGCGCTGGAAGCGCTATGCTCTAAATTCCGAACGGCCAGCCTTTTGGGTTTGGGACTGAAGGGTCCATGTACGTAGTAATTGGGTACTTGAGATGTTTTTTTTACCAGTAACTGTAGTGCGGTCTTGGGTATACGATTACTGGATACGTGGGTAATTTGGGTTTGGGGTGTGCGGATCGCCAAGCCCCTAAATCCATGGGTTTAGTAGGGTGAAACCAAGATCCGCACAAACGCTACGTCGTGAAGCCTAAGAAGCGCTGAACTCTAATCCTCCAAGAAATCCTGAACCCTCAATGCTCCCAAGCCCAGACCCCTATAGGCCCAAAGCTCTAATCCCTAAAGCCTAAACCCTAAATCCCAGAGCCCTAATCTCGACTAAATTCCAACCCAGCTCCCGGGCAGCCCCCCCCAGCCCATCCCACGGTGGACGGCCCAGTCAAGCCCCACCGAGCAGCAACAAAATTCCAGGACTTCCCAAGCTTGAGAGCTTTGGAGTAGTAGGGGCCGGTGAATATAGTTTTACATTCGTTTAGCAAACCCCAGCCAAATCCTATACACTCAAACCCTGCCTTAGGCTCTAAGTCAGTACAGGCCAGCGCACTGGCTGCATGCTGCTCCAGACAGAGCTAGAGCCCCTTGTGCAAGCCTTCAGCTGCTGGACTTAAGGTTTAGGGTCTGCGGTTTTGAAATTTAGGGTTTCGGGTCTAGGACTGTGGGGTTTAGAGTGTAGGCTTTCGAAACGTAGGGTTTAGGGTTCTGAAATGTAGAAGACCGAATTCACATATCGGGTCCTTCTAAAAGCGTTATATAGTGATTATCTAGGGGCGTGCCTGTCACAGCCGCTTACAGACGGTTTCGTAAAAGAATTAGTATAGTCCCCCTCAAGTAGATAGAATATGGGGTATATGGGGATCTTATTATAATATACCCAAGCCCATATTCTATCTACTGAAGGGGGACCATAATCTTACCGGAGCTCGAGAAGCCCAAGTCCTGGAAGGAACACGATTCCTTCACAGTTCCCTGGTTATATGAGCTACTGTGTAAACTCCTAGTATCCCCCTTAATATCCCCTATAATACTCCCCTATATATACCCCTTTAAGGAGTTTAGACTATGGCTCATATACATCCAAAAGCCCGAACTCTAATCGCTAACCTTCTCCTGCGGTCCCGCAGTCCAGAATGTTGTGCTCAACTTAAATGCCCCGAACGCTAAACCTTAAACCCTAAAACATAAATCTTAAACCCTAAGGTCTGAGCCCGGCTACACATCCTCAATACTAAGTCAAAAAAACATGAAATCCTAAATCTCCAACCCGAAGCCTGGAGCTCGAAACAACCAAGATTGGGCTGTAAACATTAGGGCTTAGGGTTTAGGGTTTAGGGTTTAGGTGTCTGTAAACATTACCAACATTGGGCTATTTGGAGCCCTAGAGACATCCACCCTTAACCCCAAACTTTAAACCTTAAACCCTATACCCCTATAAAACCCTTAGCTACCCTATAAAATCCCTTTTTGGGGGGAGCCCGTGGGGTGTCCCTAAGGCCAGCTCTACAATTTGGCCATTCCCATGCTCGTCACCTGTCAGTACTTTAGGGTTTAGGGTTTAGGGTTTGGGGTGTAGGGTGTGGGGTTCAGGGTTTTGGGATTTAGGGTTGAGGGTTTAGGATCCACTAAAGGGGGATATAGGGGTTATACAGGGGTAGTATAGGGGTTCTATAGGGGTGATATTATATTGGGATCATGGAAGAGAAAATGGAAGCTACCGTTTAGGGTCTTAGGGTTTAGGGTTTGGGGTGTAGGGTTTGGGGTTTAGGGTTTGGGGTTTGGGGTTTGGGGGAGTCCTGTGGGGCGGGTGTTCGGGTTGAGGTTCCCAGCAAGCTCGGTATTGGAAGCTAAGGATAGGCTTGAGATGTTTAAAACGGTTTAGGTATTGGATTTTGCAGCTGAGGGGTTCGAGGGTTGAGGGTTTCGAGGCATTAAGGGCTGATGGTTAAGGGTCGACCCTAAACCCTAAACCCTAAACCCTAAAACCCTAAACGTTTGGGATGTAGAAAGTTTCGGGCTTCCGGTGCGCGGGGCGACTGTAGGATGTAGGATGCAGGATTCTTTGGGTGTGGCGCCTAGCTTAAGACCTCTCCCCGGGGCCACACTGACGCAGAGACAGTTGATTTTCAGATAATTCCGGATGTCCAAATCAAAGCCTGAACCCTCAAACCCTGCAAGCTAACCTGAGTCCTGGAGGAACCCAACCTTCAAACTACTATCAATAGAAAAAGTAATAGTAGCAATTCCTAGAATGCGACTAGGGTCATTAGGCTGCTGGCTCCCAACCCCTCAGCCCGCAAAATGTTCTTCAGTGGTTCTATGAGCGCTGAACTGCGGAAAACCAAGGACCAAGCCCAGGAAATCATCCGGATTCCATGCACTCCTTATCTCGTTTATCTGCGCAGTATTTTTCTACCAAACACACAAATGGCTGACAAGTGACCTAGAACTAATAGTGTGGCGAAACATACTCAAACTTTGGTTGATCTTTCTTTGGGCCTCCTTTCATAAACATTCACACAGTTCATAGTATCGCGAGACCATGAAGTATACGTGTCGTTCTTATCGTCATTACTGTGTCCCTAAGGGCCCAAGTACCTAATACTCATATACTTACCCAAAACCTGTACTATGATTAATATTACCCAAATCCCAAGTACCTAATTATTGGGTACCTGGACCCTCTGGGTTCTGTTAGGGCTGCCCGAAGACATGCCAGAAAGTCCAAATCCCTTAATCAGGGAGTATACCTTAAATCATCTTAAGGATCCTAGTATCATTTAGGGTATACTCCCTAATATTACGGGTTAATGGACTTTCTAGGTTCTAGCAATTCCCAACCCGCAAAGCTTGTCATCATTTGATCCTGAGCCCTGTCCCTACAATCTCAATTTAATCTAGCCATGTATGCTCCCAAAGCCTTGTGCCCCAAGCTCGAAGCTGTTTTCCTTCTTATGTTCCAACTTGATTTCCTATGAGGACTGGAAACGAGAAGTGATTGCTACCTAAGGTATACATATGTGTCCTCTTAGCCCTAAAGCTCCAAGTAGGTGATATTTGTAGACATTGGTTCGAAACAACATAGTACTTTTCAACTGGAAACATGGGGTAGTATAAAAGCCTATTTACAAGAAGAAACAGAAGGAAGCCTCCCAAACCTAAACTCTAAACTTAAAACCCTAGGCCCTAAATGTTAGCAGGATGGGCAGGCGCGCTGCAAGTCCCGCTGGAAACCGCGCCCGGGGGATCGAGAAACGGCCATGGATCCGTGCAGTTATAGGCCCTAAACCCTAAGCCCTTCCCCTAAGGGTCCAGTACCTAACAATCATATACTAACCCAAAACCTGTACTACAAATACTATTACCCAAAACCCAAGTACATAATTATTGGGTACTTGGACCCCCTGGGTTCGTTCATGTGGTTTACAAAAGATATCTACTTGGGGCCCTGATTCGACAAATGACAACAGGCACTGCAGCCTATCCATAATGGTACATACACTCTAGTCCTTGGGCTCGAAAATGTAGCAATGGTACCTACTTTACAGTTTAAGGTTTAGAGTTGACGGTCTAGGGAACCTAACTTAAGCCTTTTTTTTTATGGAATCCTTTTATCTCGTGGGTTGCTTTCGTACGTATTTGTGCGGAGTAGACCGAGAAGACCCTAAACCCTTAAACATTTATTCTTGTAATCTCCTCAATACTCAAGACTCTGGTCGCTGGCCTAAAAATCAGGAAGACTGCTTTTAACAAATGGGAAGACCACTGTTGAAAAAGGGGCCAACTAGGAGCCATGAGCCATGCATTAATCATGAAATAGGGGGCACTGATACAATTAGGGAGCCGTTATGACGAATATGAAGGAGTATGCTGTTTAGTACCAGCGTGACGTGAATTTTCTGGTGAGTTCAGTGATTGACGTGCCTTTGCAATGTTCTGGGCTTTGGGCTGAGAGGTTTGCGGATTCATCTGCTAAAGACCAGAACACCCACACGACCTGCCTAGGCCTTCTCCATTTCTTGGACAGGTCTTCAAGAAAGAAGACGGTATCAACCCTGAGCCCTAAAGGATTTGGGGTCATGCCTCCACATTTCCTGCCCGTCATGAAAGCCAAGGATCAGATCGAAGGCATCAAGGACTTCCTCCGGACATGACGCTCTTTTCGACGCAGATCAAGCAAAAAGACAGGGGCAGGTTGCACAATGTGAGAACGGTTGAGAAAGATGCATTTGTCATGGCCATGCCATCTTGATGTGGCAGTAGAAAAACACGGATGCCACCATGTTGATTTCTAGCGCCAGACGCGCTCATGTGCCTTGTTTACTTTTTGAACTCATCTGATCTCCTATGAACTCGGCCGGCGGTCTTTCTAGAGTAGGTCTAACGATTGTCGTTGGAGGTTCTGATATTCATGGCAAACAAACTGCCAATGACTACTGCACAGCAAGGCTTGATTAGCTGATTAGCTTTCCCAAAGGCTCCATGTTCCTAAACCCCAAACCGTAAACCCTAAACTAAACCCTAGACCCGAAACCGTAAATCCGAAATCCTTGGGGTATTATACCTACATAGGCCCGCTGGCACTTGCAGCTCCACCACGCGCTTGGGATCACGATAGCTGAGCTGTAGGCTTTCTTCTCTCCGCCGAGTGTGACAGTACCCGGAAAGTCGTTGAGGGTTTAGGGGAGAAAGTCCGTTATCCCTTAATTTGGGAATCTACCCTAAATGATACTAGATAGGAGTTAAGGTATACTCCCTAATGAAGGGATATTGGAATCATCCATACATGCTCAATCACGACTTCAGCATGTCTCCAGCATTGTTAGCCTTTGGGCGATTGGGATCCCTAGGGTTAGCACTGTTCTATTGTGTTTCTGGTTGTTGGCTACACCGCCCAAGAAACTGAGCACAAGAGCCGTTATCTGTGATCATTGCTTACAGGAAGGACTGTTCGGCCCTGAAATTCCCTAGAAAGATCTGAGCAAGGGTTGACTGAGGGTCTCATAACCCTAAGGGTCCAAGTATCCAATAATCATACACTCAACCGAAAACTGTACCATAATTACTGGTACCAAAATCCCAAGTACCCTAAACCCTAAGCCCTAAACCCTAGACCCTAAGCCCCAAGTACATGGATCCTTAGGATAACTTATAAGGTCAAAGCGCACATCCTGCAGAAGGGACAGCGAGGTCGTGCCTAGTAGCAGAAAGTTCATAGACAACTTAAACCAAAGGGATATGTAGAGCCACGTAGTTTAGGGTTTGGGGTTTGGGTTTGGGGGTTGGGGGAATATATGGATATATAGGAGCATGTAGGGACATTTTAAGATATAGCAGGATCTACAGGGCTTAGGGTACAAGTACTCATTTTTAGGTTTATGGGATCTTGGGAATAGTTATTCTGGTACAGGTTTTAGATACTTGGACCCGTAAGGAAAGTGCAAAGCGTTGAAAGCCGAGTCATGTGCTATTTGTTTCATGTCTCTACATCAGGGATCTTTTTTGCCACCCCATTGTGAGAAACTCTCCCAAATTCCAAACTTGAGTTCACTCTCTCAATGTTGCTGCAGGTCGGAGCCTCCAGAGCGCGCACGAAGATCCTCCTACATATGGCAGCAGGGCAAAGACTGTGCAAGGGTAGCTCAGGACTCGGGAGACATTATCAACAAACATGTTACGCGAGGGCGAAGGAAACTTAGTATCTTAGGTAGAGCATGCCCAAAGCCGGTCATGCTCAGGATTTCAGCTTTACGAGCCAATTCTGCGAGGACCCACCCAATACAGTAATTATTCATTTATCTATCCAAAACCCATACTGCAAGTACTATGTCCCAGATCCTATATACCAACGCATTGATTACTTGCTCCCTTGGGTGTAACCCTGCCCTGGTGCAATATGTTCCCGTGCCAACTACAACCCGTAAACCCTAAACCTCACACCCCATGATCTCAGGCTTGTCATCTTCGGCCTTCATGAACTCATTGGGCTCCATGACTCCCGCATGATCTGCTGTCAAAATATTAGGCTTATTAAGGAACCCTTGGACATGGGGTCCCTCTTGTAGCTTAGCTTAGTATTATAGTCCCTAATATATTCAGGGTTTAGGGTTTAGGTTCATTCCTTAGTGAAGAACCCACCAGTAACTGTATGGGGGAATATTGCCCTTAGCTTACATGTCACGGCAACATACCTGAGCCATAAAAAAAGGAGTTTGTACAGGCACTGCAAAGCTACTTGCCCAGCAAGTCCAATATCCCTTAATTAGGGTATGTACCCTTGATGACAGCTACTAGGATCCCCGATATGATTGAAGGTATAATCCCTGATTTAAGGGGTCTTGGACATTGTGGGTTCACACCCGCTGTGGAAGGCTCGGCTGTCACGTGCTGATTTCAAGAAGTATGTTGAGACAATTATTGCAAAACTCTTGGGGTGTAATGTTTAGAGGCTTGAAGGCGCGGGTGGGCTGATGAGGTTGTTGGCTAAGGGCGTGAGGTTTAGTTGTCCTAAGTCCAGATGCGCAACCGACTGTTGCGCTATTGCCCAGGCAGCTGATGCACACATATCCCTGGCCCAAAAGCCCACTTCAATGTCTTCGGCTTAGAGCGTTAGGCAAAACCTGTGAATGTAGGTAACAGGTTGAGACATTAAGTTAAGCTGAAGACAGTTTACATAACGGTAAGCCATGTCCCGCAATTAGTCCACCCTTGCGAAACCATTGTCCGGCTTAGACTTCTTTCTTCTTAACATGAAGTCCTCATCAGAGGGTTGAAAGCACCAACATAAACAATCCACTGAGTCATGGATTGCATCACATTCGCGGGAGGGTGGTAAGGAAAGCACTGCGCTGCAGTTCTCATGACAGATACATTCCCCTGTGTGGTAGGCAGGCACCTCATAAATCCTAAACCACGTTGCAACTCAAACAGATCCGCTTCCTTTGACGAGGCTCCGGCTTTGTTTGCCCAAGCACGTACAAGCGAACAAAAAACACAATGTACTTTCTTGTGCAAGACGGATCCACCCATTCTGTTCCAGGCAGAACACTTCTTGTACTCAAACAGAAGCAGCAACTGTGGTGGTAGCTTTTGGGATCCCACGAACCCCCCCACCACCCTTGTATTTTGGTTTTCCTTGTTTGGAGAATAACATCAGTGTTGTGGCGACAGTTTCTGCCATGCATCACCATCGCAGCTCCACAAAGGCAAGGCTTAACGGTTAGGATCTAAGTTTTATGCAACGTCACCTAGCGCTTAAAAGAATACAGCACTCTCAACTCAGTACATGCATTTTGTATGTTGCTGTTCTTCGTTGGATCGATGTACGCATCACATGTCATGTGTTCACTGCTTGTGCTTTCTTTGCAGATCTTGTTCTGGTGCAGCTTAGTGGGTTCTTCGGCGGTGGCTGCAGCTAACCTCTGACGACGTCAGCCCTTTGTACATCTCTACGGTCCACAGTAACCCTAAGGGTCCAAGGACCCAAATAATAGGGTTTTAGGGCCATTTGGGCCCCAAAACCCTATTATTTGGGTCCTTGGACCCTTAGGGTAAAGCCTCCA
>CAJNIZ010012625.1:43145-67013 GCA_905231905.1 Symbiodinium pilosum | reverse complement strand
CCTTCGGACTTTTCGTCTGCCTGGCTCGGCAAAGGGTTCTTACCCTGTAGTTTCGAAAATACGAACTTCAGGAGCGTTCTGGGGCCGTTGCTGTTACAGGAGTGAGGTTGCAAAGCAGGCACCAAAGGACAACAACCCCTTTATAGGGATTACGGTTTAGGGTTTAGGGATATGTAGGGTTATTATATGGCTTATACAGGTTTTTAAACCCACTTCCTAAGTCCCCCTGACCCTCCCAGTGGTGGGTTGTGAATGCACAATACAGGATAATCGCAACGCACTTCAGCAATAGTCTAAAATTCGAGTATCTCCTTAATAATCCCCATAGCAATCCCCTCTACAATCCCTTATATAACCCCTTTGGAGGAATTTAGATTATGGCTCAGTTAGTAATTGATGCTTTTTGCCCATGCTATGGCCATCTTAGGGAATTAGGGCGCTTGTAGCCTGGGTTGTAAGTACAATAAATTGGGTTTCATAAGCGCTTCAGGTTTAGGACTTAGGGTTTAGGGAAGTGCCCTTAACCTCTAGTAGATTCAAGAAACATATCACAAAGATAGAAGTCGAAAATGACAAGGGAACGGGGTTCTGTACAGAGTCTTGGGGCTCCGGGACTTGAAGAGAAAAGGAGACAACCTTGAGGACGAGGTTTAGGCCCTGAATCCCCAACCCCAAATCCTAAATTCTAAACCCCAAAAATCTAAGCCCTTAGGGCTTAGGATTTGGGTTGAGGAGATAACACTGAAGCCAAGGGTGGCTCTCCAATCCAGACCACATAAGCAGAATCCCCTCATAACCATATGAGCCCTAGTCTAAACTCCTAGTATCCCCCTTACTAAGCCCTATAATACCCGGCTATATAATCCCCTATATAACCCCCTTTAAGGAGTTTAGACTATAGCTCATGTTAAACAAACCCCCCTCCCCTAACATCAACTCCCGGTTTACCTAAGGTCACGAAGGAAACATTTACTACTTAGGGGTGGGGGGGGGGGTGCTTAAATTGCTTGCAGAGAAAAATTCCAAGAAAACATGCTTTAAACCACAAGAGCCTCATGGATAAAATCCCTTCACCATAACCCCAGAGGAAACATTCGTAAAAGATAGGGCTTAGGGTTTAGGATTCAAGGTTTAGGGATTAGGGTTCAAAGTTTAGGGATTAGGGTTAGGATTCAGGGCTCAGGGTTTTGGCTACATCCATACGTTTGTTGCACATAATTTTGCGCGACCATACTTTGTTAGTCTACCTAGACCTCAACACCCTACCCCTTCTTTGGATACCTAATGTTGTGCATTAGAAGATACTAGACATTGAGCTAAATATCCTAGAAGGAGGAAGTGTATAGGGGTCAACTCTTACCTGAACCCTGGACCTTAAACCAACCGCCAAAACTAGTGAAGCCTCGGGCTTTTGCGTGGCCGCGCTGCAGTTGAGATCGGCAACCTTGGATCAAGAACCCTTGAGTGTCCAAATGCCCAAATGATAGGGAGGGCCTTAGCTGCCCAAAGAGTTTAGGGCTTACCTAACCAAGCCACCACAGTGGCCGACATAGGTAAAAGTCTGGCCTTTTTGGGTTGCTTTTGGGGTGTTGGGCGATGATGTTACCTACTTTGGGGGATGTGAACCCTAGGGATCCAAATAGCCCAATGTAGGTAATATTTACAGACTTTAGGCCCAATGTAGGTGTTATTTGTATACTTGGATCCCTAGGGAAAGGGTTTTCCGGGTCTCGGGTTCAAGGAAATTTCAAGGTTTTGCGGGTACTGGTTGAATGCTGCAGCTCCACAGTGCTTCCCAAGATATAGGGTTTAGGCATTAGGGCTTAGGACTTAGGGTTTAGGCTTTAGGGCTTAGGACTTAGGGTTTAGGATTTAGGCTTTAGGATGTAGGGTTTAGGATTTAGGGTTTAGGATTTAGGGTTTAGGATGTAGGGTTTAGGATTTAGGGTTTAGGGTTTGGTGCTGCAAGATCTCCTCCATCAACCCAAATGAGGAAACCCCCTAATCCCTAAACAAAGTGACAATCTAGCCCTGAAGATCCAAGTAGCCCAATGTAGGATATATTTGTAGATCTAGGCATTTCTTCCATGCTTGGAGCCCCAGGGTAGTTGAGGACATATTCCTTACTCAAGCGGCTTTGACAGCCTTGGGCAGAAAGGCTGGAAACCACGCCTCATTCTGGTTGCGAATCACAGGCTTCTGAAACTAGAGTGTTGTTGGAGCCTTAGTGCTTGTAGGAACTGGATTTTTGAGGTGTAGTATATGTATGATATAGGGTTTAGGGATTAGGGTATTTCTACAAGGATTATAAAGAAATAGTACGGGCAGTTGTTAAATCTACTGAAGCTTCCAAAGTACCTGGACCTTATACGCCGTTTAAAGAATACACAGGGCTGAACTTTCAAAAGCTTGTACCGACAAAGGAAGGTCCTGGGCCAGCTTTCCGAAACTCAGGGTTTGGAGTTTACTCCCTAAACCCTAGGCCGTTCACCCTAAACCCCACTTCCACAAAGTCTGAAAGTTATTCCGTCTAGGGCCATAATCTAAACTCCTTCAAGGGGGTTATTCAGGGGAAAAAATAGGGACTACTCTAGAGGTTATAGAAGGATACTAGGAGTTTAGACCCTAAACCCTAAACCCCAAAGCCTACACCAAACCCTAGACCCTAAACCCTAGGGGATATTCATCTAGTCCTGAACTGGGTAGGCAACCCGAGACCGTACCTAAACCCCCGCTTTCTACTCTACAAAGCCCAAATACTCACAGATTGGGAGGGTAAGGGTTTATATTTAGGGTGTAGAGTTAAGGGTACTCTACGAAGCCCACATGCTAACAAACAGGATCAACATAAACCCTGTTGAATGGTAGCTGGGAAATGCTGATGCACCCGACACTGAAAGCCAAACCCTCAAGTGCATACGGTGCTTACCTAAAGTCCTGCATGACCCTAAGTAGCTTATACCTTGGGACTCATCGGACTTTATCATCTCAAGGTAATGCAAGAATTTTTAGTCTCCACAGTAGTGCTAGCACTACAGCTAGTAAGTAACAACAATAGCAAAGTTGTTCCTTTCCTACCCTGGGTCTCCAAGTTCATAAAAAAATTCCTACTTCGGGCCCTAAATCCTAAACCCCAAATAAGTCCATGAGTGATACCTGTATTCAGGCCTTGAATTTCATATCTAAACCCTAAACCATAAAGGTCATATTTGAAGGGAGCCTAACCCTCAGGGTGAAAGAAATGTGGGCTCAGGGTTTGAGGGTTTAAGGTTTAGGGTTTTGGGATTGTTTAGGGATTCAAGTTTTAGGGTTAGGGTTGAATTTGTGAATCTGTGATCGCAGTGCTCAACAGCATTTGAAGTGGACCCTCATCGTGAGCAAACTTGATGAACCTTGCGGCTCTGTCCTGTTTCACTTTGCCGACGAAGACTACGGTCCGTAAGCCTTACCCTAAGTGTCCAAGTATTCAAATATACTTCCCGAAAACCTCTACTACAAACACTGGTATCAAAATCCAGAGTACCCACTTATTCAATTCGGCACATGGACGCTTAGGGTTAGGGGCAGGGTAATGGAAAAGAGCATTGATCACAGTCCGGGCACAGACCCTCACAACCCCCCAAGTAAACCGAAGCGCCCGCAAGTCAAACAAGTTTTCATGGCAAAATACTAAGTGGCAAGTGTTACACGACGGCATAAGGCTTGCATGGGAAGATTGGGAGGTATATTCTAGTAGACAAGCGCCCCCCGAACAGGAACACCATTGTACACATGTAGCCCCGCAACCTACAATGCCCTAAACCCTTAACCTTTAACCCTAAACCCTGAATCTTAAATCCTAAACGTTAAATCCTAAACCTTGAATCCTAAATCTCAAACCCTCAACCCTAAACCCTCAGCCCTGAGCCTTTATGAGCGTTAAAGCCCTCAGCTCAAGCCCTCAAGCAACATTTAGTCCGGCGGCTGCTTGCTGCAGCTGATGGAAGCTCAGCAGTGTCTCGCCCTAACAGAGGCTTTAGGGTTTATAGGGTTTAGAATTTGGGCGTTCAGACTTGAAGATTAGGGATCGGGTTTATAGAGATTAAGTGGAGATTGAAGTTTCGGGCTTGGTAAGTGATCCGGGCTTATCCAGGCTTCCGAAAGCACAGGGATCCTGTCTGTGCCAGGGGAATGTGTACAAACTATGCCCAGTCTTGGGGCATTTGCCCTTGAGTGCTGTAGGACATATCGCAAAGCTGAAGGCGGAAGAATAGAGCCCTAAACCCAAAACCCTAGTAAGCCCTGAACCCTAAGACCTAAGTCTTGGGCTCCCCTCTGTCACCATGGCAGCCTTGATATTCTTGATTTTCTGTGCTCATGTGCGGTATGCTGCGTTGCCAGGGTCATGCGGTAGTTTCCTTAAATGCGAGGACCCCAATACAGGCCCAAGAAATATTAGTGGAAGGTTAGGTTTCACTTTGAAAACTCCCTGAGGGTCCCAAGTACCCAATAATCAGATACCTGGGAATTGGGTACTAGCAATTATTGTACAGGTTTTGGGGGAGTATATTCCCTAAACTCTAAACCCTAAACTGAGTATATGATTATTGGGTACATGGACCCTTAAATACTGATCTAGAAGGTCCCAGTGTCCGGATGTGGGGGCACTGTAATCCTACAGGTTTGATACTTGATTACAGAGCTCTAGTCACTAGTCATTGCTGAGACAGAACGGACAAAAAACTGGCCACCGTTACACTTGCTAATTGTTTTGGGCATCTTAAACCCTAAACCCTAAATCCGAAATCCTAGACCCAAGACTTGGATCCACGTTCTGTGACGTTTTTCAAGGGTTTAGGGCTTAGGGTTCAGGGTCTGCCGGCAAACGTGTTTTCCGGACACTTGATTTCCTGGCCACTTTGCATTATGCGGTTCCATGAGACGTTGCTGGTTTCCGAGCATCAGATTCAAAAATGAATCCTTACTAGGGACTACTCCTAATTAGGGCCTGCTTGGCTAGCAGCGCATGATCGGGCACTATTCATGTTCCCAATATATTACAAGATGTCTTGAATGTCAGGGGAGTGGGGGGGTTTAATCTTAGGGGCGAGGATTACTGATAAGGGGTTGGGGTTACCAAAATCCCCTTATTAATTACGTCCTCATTCGAAACCCACTCCCCGGCTCGGCCCTGGCGATTCTTCCGTGACCTCTCTTGACCTTCCCTTACTGGTTCTTAGTGGGAAAGAGGATATAGGGTTTAGGGTTTAGGGTTCAGGGGTTAGGGTTATATTATATATATATACATGTCCCTGAAAGCCCAGGTACCCATATAGTAGGTTCTTGGGTTCTAGATTCTAGGGTATCATAGGGATTATATATGGGTATATTCCCTACTAAGAACCAATAAGTTTGAGATCTAGCTATCATTCTTCGTTGTTGTAGCTGACGGTATACTATTGAACGCAAAGTGTCCAAACCCCCATGGAGGAGTCTTGCAGGCATATCTTGAACAATTAGTCCTAAACTCTTTTACATATAAGCATAGGCTCTAAGCCCTATGACCCTAATCCCTAAATCCTGAACCCTGAACCCTAAACCCGCCTGAAGAATGTCGAACTGTCGTTTGAGCTCCTAGGCACAGGGAACGGACAGGGTTTAGGGTCAGAATTTGGGGTTTAGGATTTAGCTTTAAAGTTTAAGGGTTTAGGGTTTATAGTTTTAGGTTTTAGCGTGAATAGACGCTACATGATTAGAGGCTGATGGTTGCATTGAAGAATGCGTATAGAGCCAACATAGGGGGCATAGTACATTTACCATGATCATGACATGGTACTGGGTTCCCAAAATAGGGAGGCCTCAATATACATATGCTCCAATTCTCGTAATAGGGACCACCAGAATGGATCAGAATGGATCAGAATGGGACTCTTAATTTGCAGAAACCAGCACATTGAGGACTTGAAGCCCTAAACCCTACATAAACCCTATATAACCCTTTAAGTGTACCCCTACTTGCCAATACTCTGCGGATGACTATGAGAGTATATTGCGCTCATAGGTGAAGGGTCCAGGCCGTAGAGGCTTAGAAATTTACATGAGGGATCCTATAAAGCCTAAGCCCTAAACCTTACAAGCCCTAAGCCGTAAGCCCTAAACCCTAATCCCTAAACCCTAATCTAACGAAAATACCCTAGGAACCGGGGGCTCAGGTTGCGGGGTCGAACCCTAACCGATTTAGTTTAGGGTTTAGGGCTTAGGGCTTCGGGGCAACTGATCAACGTGTTGCAACAACGAATGTGCAGCCAAACCCTAAACCCTAAACCCCTAAACCCTAAACTGGTCACTTCTACGGCCTTCCAAGCCCAAACGTCTCAAGTAGTTAGCAAGGAATGGTCGACAGCAAGCCCTAATCAAAGTGTAAGCTATGCTCTAAATTCATAGTATTCCCCTTACTAAGCCCTGTCATAGTACCCTGAATAGTCCCCTATATAAGCAGGCTGAAAGGATTTCAGAATGGAGCACGCAAGGTGACTTTCTACTTTTTTGGTCGAGCAGTGCAATTCCTGCATGATATTCTGCCAGAAAACCCTGCAAGACCCAAAGACCTGAACGTCCAAACAATTTCAACTCCAAACCCTGAACTCTACTCCATAAACCCTAAAGCCTATCCCAGAGGGTGCCAGTGTGCAGCAGAGTGCAGCATTGAGACTGTAGTGCTTGGCACGTAACCTGAAGTGATTCAATCAGGTACCTAGAGCCATGCTATGTAGGATGCAACGCCTTACTATTTGGCGCCTGAACCAAAAGCGGCATCATGCGGCACTTAAATCCTAATTATTTGGTCACCCTACACCCCCTAAACCTCAAATCCTGAACCCTAAACCCTAAAACCCTTGAATGCCTAAGGTGCGTATTTTGTCTTTTTAACATAAAGCCAAGATGCAGAAAGCTCGCCAGGCGCAGCTGAATCCCTGATCGCTAATTGTCCGGCATTATCTAAGGCTTTCATAGGAGACGTGGGAAAGAACATGGAAACTACAATTTCGGGTTTGGGGCTTCGGGTTTGCGGGATGAGGGTATAGGGTTTGTGGTTTTGAGGTTGAGTCGTTGGGTTTGAGGGTTTACCCTTCTCAATTTGGCAACCTAGTCTAGCCCCGTGCTAGATGGGCTGTAGTCATTGCAGGGCCCTTTCTTTTCCTCAAGATCCCTTTTAATCTTGTCGCCTGCCCCATGATGGTGGGTTAGGGGTTTAGGGGTTGGGAGTTTAGGCTTCAAGGTTCACTTGAAGGTTCATGGGACGTAGTAACTACTTATATCTGGGCTTATAACTTATAACCCTACTTATAACTCCCTAAATGGCCTTATAGGGGTTACCCCAATTATAAGTAGTTACTAAGTCCCATGAACCTTCAAGCAGGGTCTACGGTTTAGGTAAATTCCCAAGGAAGTGTTCCTTTGCACCCTCCAGGTTGTCTCCATCGGCTTTGGATTCCTAAAGCACGGAATCTACACTCCTTAAATGGGGATTACATAGTCTACTGTTATAGTGCTTATTAAGCGGGATACCAGGGGTTTAGACTACAGTGCATATGGGGCCCACAACTCAAGGTTATAAACCTTACGGGTACACACTCAAAGTCTTTGACAATACCTAGAATCGCTGATTTTCTGCTACTCTGGGATGCTCGAAACACCCGAAGCACCAAGCCCTTGAACGCCACGATCTGATTTCTATGTGTTGGCACGGTTTAGGGTTTGGGACTTGGGGTTAGGGTTTGGGGCTTAGGCCTTAGGGGTTAGGAGTCAGTGTTAAGGGTTAGGGTTAGGATCTATAAGGGGCTAGGGGTCAGGGCTTAAGATCTAGGATTGAAAGATTTAGGGGTAAGGGTTTAAGGTTCTAGGATTGAACGGTTTAGGATTTAGGGTGCATAGGGCTGCTGCTGCGCAAGGCAGGCCTGCCTGTACACACTGGCACAGTTTCTGTTTGAGGGGCTATGGGCAACCGCTCTGCAGTGCTTTCCAAAATCATCCAGATTCACCGTGGATACAACTAGCCAGATAGCATCGGATAGCCCTTTGGCTTTGCGGCAGGCCAGTCTACCTTGCCCTGTGCCAGAAGCTGGTCGTGGTCCGCCGGCTTCGGGGATGCAGGCCAGCTTGTTCGGGCAAGCTGATCGAGGTGCGGCCGACGTTGCCACTTCCAGTTGTTGCGTTTGGACTTCAAGTTGGGTGCGCAGAATGCTGGGCGCACAGACTGTGTCGTCTACGCTGCGGCATTGGTCTCCACAACTTGCCCGGTCGCTTGCACCATCGTCCCTCTACTACAGGTTCTTAATATTGTGTAGGAAACTCAACACTGGACCATGAACCCTAAGAACACGCCATTCGGATTTGAAACTGTTACGGCTTGTGGTTTAAGGTGCAGGACTCAGTATCTTTAGTTTGTTCTGTTGCGTCTTGATTTGGGTTGAAGGTTGGGAGGTTTGAATGGATTGGGTTATGGTCGGAGAACGGAAAGGCCTTTTGCTTGTAGCGGTCAAAGGTGGTTTCTAAACGTTCTGCAAAGGACCGTAAAACGTACACATGAAGATTTCTGTGCCGAGTCCTTGCATGTGAGCTATAATCTAAACTCCTAGTATCCCCCTTCAATAGTTAACCCGTGTAGTAGTCCTCTATATGATCCTTTATACAACCTCGTTAAGGAGTTTAGAGTATAGCTCATGTGAAGTTTGGCTTCTCTCACGTCTACGCTTGACACGGTGGCAAACTTTGCTTTTCAAGCCTGAAGGGTCCAAGTATGATAAGGTACTGGGGTTTCGGGTAATGGTAATTATAGGATACTTGAAGGTTCATGGGACTTAGTTACTAATTATATCTGGGCTTACATCCCTACTTATAACCGCCCCAAATGGCCTTATAGGGGTTACCCCAATTGTAAGTAGGGTTATAACTCCAGTTATAGATAGCTGCTAAGTCCATGAGCCTCCAAGTAGGTTTTGGGTAGGTATCCCTAAGGGTCCAAGGACCCGAATAATAGTGGTTTAGGGCCCAAGCACCATTCAAGGACCCTTAATCCCTAAACCCTAAACCCTATAGATCCCCCTATAACCCCTTTACAGAGACCCTATTATTTGGGTCCTTGGACGCTTAGGCTATATGATTTTGGCACGCTTTCGGCTTGGTTACTGGTCTGGGCTTACGTGTCCGTTTCAATGCCCAACAGTTTTTGTGGTAATGTAGACCTATGATTAATAAACCCCCTCCTTTTAAGCCCCTAAATATTAGGATCCCTATTATAATCCCGATTATGGGGAAGGGCCCTATTAATCAGGGGTCTGTGGTATTCTCGCGTTGTCGCTCAGAATCGACCCCACATAAATAGTACTCTCCACTCAGCCCTGTGTTTAGTCTCGGTGTTCACAACAAGCCCCTTAGGCGACTGTTCGTTTTTGGTGCTGGAGCCGAGTTCTGATGGCAAAGTCAGGAAGCCTTCCGAAGCTCTACACCCCAAACCCAAGCCCTAAACTCTAAACCTAACCCTCAGCGAGACACGCACGGAACCCCACATGTGACCACAAATCCCAGAAGCCCCTTGACAAGGTCGCGCGTGCGGCCTGAAACCCGTACTCCCAGATCCTAATCCCAAACCCCGCAATCATGGGATTTAGGGTTTAGTGTTTAGGGTTCCGGTTGGATTTTGGCCCAAAATAGGAGAATCAAATGGAACATGGAGAAAAGAAACGGAAACTGAGATTTTCTAGGGCTTCTAAGAGGTAATGGGGGGGCTTTAGTTATCCCAACTCCGACGATATGGACCCTACAAGAGTCATACGTGAGCCAGAGGGTCCCTGTTAGAGGTTGGGTATACCATTGCACTCGTATTCCTCAAGCCTCAACCGTGCATCACCCCCCTCGCCCCTGCTGTTCCCCGAGCTTCTGAGCGCCCACAATTACAAACCCGATAAAAATGCAATCCCTGATCAGCAGCACCTCAAAAGGTACACAATCCACGTACACGGTTTTCAGTTGAGGCTTCCTAAACCCTAATCCCTATCCCCTAAACTCAAGTTTTACATCACCCTGCTATCCCCAAAGCAGCAACTTTCATCGTAAGCTACACCTGCAAAGGGACCACCATGCTGCACTTAATCATGTCCATGTATCCTCAGGGTTTAGGTTTAGGGTCTAGGGGCTTAGGGTTTAGGGCCTCCGTATGGGTATGTCATAACAAAAATCAATGTACAGTCCTCAACAAGAGCCCCCATAACCATCTCCTTGTCATCTTTCTCTGTCCTTCAGCTCCAAAGGGGCCTCCGAGTCTGGGAAACCTCTCAAACCCTCATATGAGCCATAGTCTAAACTCCTAGTACCCCTCTTAGTAAGCCCTATACTACTCCCCTATATCATCCCCTACATAGTCCCTAAACCCTAAACCCTGAACCCTCTATATAGCCCCCTTTAAGGAGTTTAGACCCATATCGGCAGAAATCACCGCCGGTTCGGCTCGACTCGTCGTACCCGGCTATGAAGCTCCTCATGCATAGCTGCTGGCCTACTTACCCAGAGGGTCCATATATACAACTATTAGGGAATGAGACCCCAAAATACCACACTAAAGAAGGAAATATGGGTCCCAATTCCCTAATGGTTGTATATGTGGACCCTTTAGGTTAGAGTAACCAATGTACTCGTAAAGATGGGGTTCTGTAACTTGTGCTTTGGTACGTTTCATGTTTTTTTCAGGGCTTAGGTTCTAGCCCCCCTTAAGTAGATAGAATATGGGGTATATGGGGATCTTGTTATGATATACCCAAAGCCATATTCTATCTACTTAAAGGGGAATATACCCCTAAACCCTAAACCCTAAATATTAGTCTCTGTTCTCTTTTCCATTATCCTACTATAACCCTAATATTCTATCTACTTAAGGGGGACTATACTCTTGGTATGGTTTGGAAAGCTTTGGGCTCATGGTCTGGGTTAGCACCTTTGAATACTTGGACCCCTTCGGGTGGGAGAATGTGCACCCGATGCTGCCTTTTGTGGACTTGGGCATTCATAGGCATGGGTTTAGGTCTAGGGCTTAACCCTAAACCATAAACCCTAAACCTTTATGGTTTCCACGTGACATACTCAGAGGAGCTGCCGATACGTAACGCCCACAACACAGTTCCTATGTACCCCTTCGTGTCCGATTCACCTGGCCACCTGGCCCCCTTCAAGCCCTCAACCCTAAAACCCTGCCCCCCCCCCCCCATCCCCCCCCCCAAAAAAAAAACAGAGGTGCATACTGGAGTGTCTAGGCCCTAAACCGTAAACCCTATAACCTAAATACGCCAAAACCCCAATGGACTTCGAGGCTTCAGGGGCGTCTTGGACTTTTAAGGCTTTCAGTTCAGGGCAGGGCTAGGGCTCTACATCTAAAGCGATACCTACGTTGCGCCTCGAAGAATAGGTTCCATAATAAAGGTACCCTTCTTCCTAACGTTCAGTTTTATAAGGAGACCCCTAAACAAAAAAATGGTACTGCTGCGGTACCTAGACGACTTTTAAAGATAGTACCTAGTGGTCTACTTGGAGCTCTGGGCTTCAAATTGTTCTTTTGAAGACAAGGACTTACTCTTGAAGTGGGCTCTGGCTGTAGAAGCGTGCCGTACTTTGGTCGATGTAGTGGGACTGTACTGTACTTTCAGGTATAAGCTTGGAGTCCTAGTCCGCGGTTCAGGGTTTCTGTTGTTTGGCGGTAGCTTTCGGGACCTTGGGGATATCTGGGCTTTTCGGGGGTTACAGGGATTCGTTTGCAAGCGTAACCTTCTGAAGGTTTGTTGAACACCTTCCATGTAAAGTCATACCGGGATTCGGGTTTCCGATCAAGCAGGAAAGATAAATCACAGGGAGAGATGAGATTTGTAGTTCATTCTCTACACCACCACTGTTCTTGTTACCAGTTGCTGCTTGTGAAGGGCCTTGGTAGAAGGTTTTAAGGTGCAGAGTTTGCAGGTCTTCCTTCCACACATAGCCGGTTTGGGGGCACATGAAATTGCAGTTCTCTTTCACATCGACACGTCATGGCCCATGTTCCGAACGCGCCTTTGCCACTGGATCGGTCATCAGCACGTGGCTGTACGGCACGATTTGCTCCAGCAGCGTGTCCTTGCTACCACGGTCACAAACATCCAAACCCATCAAACCGTATACTACTCTGAGGTCTATTGTGGCTTTACAGAAGAATGGCTTACCCAAACCCTCTGCTACACTGTCACACCGCAAACCCAGACCACACACTCCAGCAATCCCTCAAACTGAAAGCAGTATAGTCTATACCAAAACCCTGACACTCAAAAGACAACTCTGGGCGACAGTCCCCATCCAAATTCGGGCTAAATGATCGGAACCCAAACTGGACCTAAAGGGTGACTTCCCTAGGTGCCATAACAGCTTTTGCCTATTGATCCCGCATTTGGGAAACATTATTGTTGGAGATGTCTTTTCTCTGGTGTCATTGTAACATGGCCGAGCGCGGCACTCTTTTTCCAACCAAGTAACTAATTAGTCGCCTCTGTATGGAGTTGCACACACATTTCTTTGGGCAATTCAGACTATGAAGATTAATCAAGGCCCCCCTCAAAACTTTGAGAAGGTTGGGCTGCGCAGCTCGAGCCTATGCAGGTAATCCAAAGCCTAAAGTCATGAATCTTGAGGTGAACACGGGGTTTAGGGTTTGGGGTCAACACCCGAGCCCCAATCTGAGTCAGCTATATTCATCAACTACCCACGACGAATTATTACCAAACGTAAAAGAATCCACATCGCAGGTACTTCAGGAAGCCTATACTCCAAAAAGTATATCACAATCCCTAACGGGGGCTCAGCCATCCTCTCCCCTGATAGCTCATCTGAGAATGCGGTCTTAGGGTGTAGGCTATTTCTTAGGTGGACCCCCCCACCCTGTAACAGTGACTATAAGGGATAATACGGATCATATTAGGGTTCTATTATATTCCTACTATACCACTACTACAGGGTGAGGGGGTCCTCCTAAAATATTCCCATCTCATAATTTCAGGTCTTTTATTTTCAGGAAGTGTGGTGTCAGCAGATAAACCATAATCTGCCTCAAGCCGCCGGCTCCTGATTCTATCCGAACAACCTTTTTTTGGTTTAGGGGTTGGGGTTTACGGATTGGGCTTTGGATCCGAGAGTTTAGGGTTTAGGATTTATGGGTTTGGAAAAGTGTAGGGTTGAGAGTTTTGGGTATACACAACCTTCTGTGGGCCCACACACATGCAGTGCGCCTCGAAAAGAAGCTAGAACGGAGATGTGTCAAGAGGCAGGCATCATAACTGTGACAATGACGAAGGTTATATGTTATCCCAAAACACTAAACGGTAAACCGCGTTTTATTTGGATAGTCGCTGAAATTTGACAAGCTGCGGTTTCCCTTCCGGTGATGGATTTGGGGAAGATCGTCCTAAACCCTAAACCTAAACCCTAAGCCCTAAACGAGTTTGGTTCAAAAGTGTCCCGTAAGCTGGTCAACAACGCGGAGCCCCATGCTCCGGTCTCCTGCGAGGAGAATGGGACTAGAAGCTCCATCATCCCGAGACAAGCCAGCCGACACCTGGATTTTAGGGTTTATAGGGTTTTAGGGTTTAGGCTTTCGGGTTCAGGGTTTAGGGATTTGGGTTTAGAGGTTGGGTTCAAGATTTAGATCTTTAAAGTTTAGTCTAAGGTGTAGAGTTGTGTCTGGCTCTCTACCTGGTGTGTAGGAGACCCTGAAAAATCTATTGTCAAGCCATTGTCCCAAGAATGTGATGTCAAACATGCCCGTGCCCAGGTGGGCCCATTTCAGACATGCAGAATTACTGCCAAAGCATTGCCCTCCATGTTGTGTCAAAAATGCGATTGCTTCTGACCCAGCTTAATGTAGACCCATGATTAATAACCCCTCTCCTTTAAAGGGCCTTAAAATTAGGATCCCAATTATCATCTCTATTAAGGGGAGGGGGTTTATTATTCAGGGTCCGGGTCGAAACCTGAACCCTCATGAAAATTCAGGCCTCAGCGTCGTTAAAGAAAATACAATATACCAAAACCAGGAGGACAATGTTATTGCATCTTTGGGGCATTTCTGAAACATTCTTGAGATGCCCTTAAAAGCATTGACTTCCTTGAATATGAACTTTCTTGTGCTTGCATCTTTCGCGATTGGAAAACATGTTTTTCATCTTGGGCATTTTGTTTGCTGCGACACCTAACTTCCCATCCAGGACTGCCAAACACAAATGTTAAGGGTTGATAGGCGCTAGGGTTGTTTGAGGAGCGGGAGTTTAGGCTGAAGAGGTTAAGGTCTTATAGACGCGCAGTGCTCGGGTGTAAAGTCTGGGCGTCAGGGTTTTGGCGCTTCGAGTTTTTAAGGGTCTGCCCAATACAAGATGGACGGCCCAGGAGTTAAACCCTGAAACCTAAACCACACCTAAACTCCCCTTAACCGCGCAGAGTTCAAAAGTAAGCAGACCAACCCTCGAATAAACGCCTGAAACTAAAAGACACCAAATAACAGCGGTTACGGGTTTGCAGCTTAGGGGTGCATTGTAATATACTTGGAATATTCAATATGAGGGAGAGGGGATTTTCACATTAAGCGGAGGTGGCTTATTATGCAACACAACACTTGCGTCATCTCTTCTCCATAGCAACTACACGAGGATCGAAATTGTTACCTGCTTATAGCTTGCGCGTTTTCCTATGCAGCTGCACGCCTCAATTCATGAACCCTGGAACGCTTTCGCCCTTTCTGTGAGAATTTGTCAACAGTGCCATGCTACCCTTCACTGGTTCCCCGCATATGCTCTGCCGTGTCCCAGGGGTTCCCAAGGTAACCCTGACGGACAAACTCCCAACACGCCTAAATTCGATTCCCACTACACTAGAACTAAAACCCACAAAACCTAAACCTCAACCCCTACATCGTAATCCTGAAAACCTAAACGTTGACCCCACACCTTGTTTCCTAAACGGTTCATCGCAAAGCCCCAAGCAAACCTTTCGTGAGAACCCCCTACACACTGAAATCCTCCACCCCCTTTTAAAATGTGAGTTTTATAAACAGGGGGAATCTGATGATCTCCCTCGTACCATATAAAGAGTCCTTATTATATGAACCTTCAATGAATAAGCCAGATTTTACGGGAACCGTAATCCCCGTAAGCCACAGAGGAATCCCGGCTGCCATGTCCTTTCTTGTTTCTTTTCCATTTGACTCTCTCTTCTTGCAGTAACATCCCTAAGCCCTAAACCTTAACTTCTAAACCCTGAATTCTATATTCACACTGAATCCTAAAACCTGAATTAGATTCTACCTAAACGCGAAATCCTTCTGAATCCTAAACCATAAATCCTATAAACCCTTACGTAATTGCAACCTTATATCAAACCCTCCAAATAGTTTGCCCCGGTCGCCTCGGAGAGAGGACGTGCTGGGCGCACGAGCCAACCCAACCGCATAGAATGCCCACGGCCTCCTTTTTTGCGTTGTTTGGCTTTCGGAGTTTACTGGTTCAGGCATTTATGACGTAGCTGGTACAGGATTTGAGCTGTTAAGGGTCCCGTCTACTGCTTACCGTTTAAGGTTTACTTCCAGCCCAGTGTTTATTGTTTTTTTGGCGGGAGCCTCTGTACGATGTAGGGCTCCAGGTTGGGATGCCTAGGGGATTGGGCAGTACCTGGCGTATTGGGAAGTACTTGGAGGGTCAAGGGGACGTAGCAAGTAGGTTCTGAAGCGGGACACCGGGGGGATACTATGTGATTGATAACGGGTATAGGTATACTCCCTGGGGCCTCCTGACCCTTCAAGCACCGGACTGGGGTTAGGAGTTGAGACTAAGCAGGGGTGAGCGTGTCTTAGAAGACAGGATTTATTTGGAAATGCAAAACAACCGAACCGTCCCAGGGCCCAAAGTAAAGGGTCTTATCCCACACCTGTGCGAAACATACGGGACAAACAGCTCGAAGAATGTTTATGAGGATCACCCACAAGAACGTTAGCATGCGGAACAGCATCTCATGGATACCTACCCAAAGTGTCCCAAGTACCAATATAGGTATTACTTACCCAAACCATAAGGGAAGTTACTACTGCAGAAACCATACTTTGTACCATATAAGTACTTGGGACTCTTTGGGAAAGTCCTGTGGCTGCATCCGTTTACTGTGCGAGACCATCAGGGACAGGTCTGCGTGCCCGCATCTGGGGGTTGCGAACTGTATGGGTAGATCCCAAAAGCACCCTAAAAATCCAAGGACCCAAATAATAGGGTTTTAGGGCCCATCTACTATAATATAAAAGGTATTTGGGCCCTAAACCCCTATTATTTGGGTCCTTGGACCCTTAGGGTTAGGGTCCTATTTTGGTACCCCTAAATGCTCGGTGCCGTAATATAATCTATAACTGAAAGGGGCCCAAAGTTTTGAGAACAACCCATATGGCGCATCCCCATTCCATTCCTCCAGCGCCATTTGTCGCAACACCTACCACACAAAATCCACCCTTGTCTGCTGCACCGGCCTCTTTGTGAATTCGCCTGTTCCATTATGACTATACTGGCAGTAATAAGAATAGTAGTTAATAGTAATAGTAATAGTTGGGGTTATAGTGGAATAATGGAAAAACTACTATAATCGGTTATATATAGGGATTCTACAGTGCAACACATGTCCTCCAGTGTTATATCTGCTTTGTAGAGTGTCAAGCCTCGCCTCACCCCACGCCTGAGAAATCCTCAGCTTGCAGCCAACTCCCAACAGATCAGCTACACAACATAATCCCCCACCCGCGCCCCCAATAATGGAGAAACAAATGGAAAAGAAAGCTTAAAAATGAATGGATAGCGGTGATTATAGGGTAGTTTATAGGGATGAGGGTTCAGGCGGATCTTTCCGCGCACGCTCCGAACCTGCAATCGTTAGCCATACTTGGCAGTCCATGGGCATGGGGTCGGCCCACGAAGGCCCTGGAGGCGCCTGGATCTGGAGGCCTTGTTTAGGGTTTAATGTAGATCCTTGATTAACTTATAAGGGCCTAAATGTTAGGATCCCTATTGTAATCCCTATTAAGGTGAGGGAGTTTATTAATCAGGGGTCTGGGTTTAGGCTTTAGGGGTTTAAGCTTAGTGTTCAGGGAATGACAAGAAACGGAACTCCCCCTTGCTAGGGGGGGGGGGGCGTTTTGGGGGGCAGGAACCCAAGACTCTTAGTTTGGGTGTTTGGGGTGGGACTACCAAGCTGCGCAAGTGCGCGACAGGGTGTGTGCCCCCAAATCCAAGGAAAAGGCGCACACCGCGCGCGTCCACTGATGCAAATCCTAAACCCTCAACCCTTAAACCCAAAGTAGTTTCCATTTTATTTTCTGTTATCCCACTATCATCCTGTATAACCCTCATATAACCCTTCTGTAGCCCTTTCATAACTCAACCCTCTACCTGCCCAACCCTAAACCACTGCTCGAGCTTCCATCGCACAGCCGCACAACCCTAAACCCTAAACCCTAAACCCCAAACCGTAAACCCTAACCCTAAACCCTAAACCTTAAACCCTAACCCTAACCCTAAAGCCTAAACCCTGAACCCTAAACCCTAATCCCAATCCCTGTCCTCTGCGCTGGCACCTGGCCGTATCGGTTTTGGGGTTCAGGGGGACTATGCTTGAGGGGACTGAAAGAGTTTACCTGAACCCCAAAAGTATGCAGAATAATGGCCCCTTGGCCTTCTTTTAGGGGTTTTGGGTTACTATTTTACCTACTTTTGGGGTTCAGGTAGGGTTCAGGGCTTAGGGTTGGGGAGTGTGACTGAGGGAGTAGAAGGCTGCCCTTGTTTCGGAGTATATGGCGATCACTTGAATTGCCTCTGCGCGGCTTGGACTCGGGCACGGGCACCTGTGTCGAAGGGTATTATCATGTCCGGTTGATCAACCAAGAAATGGTGGTCTTTGGGCAACGACTCCCAAGAGGCTCAGAGACTTTTATGGCTCTGGATAATGTAGCCGCGGATTGGAAAGTTTGCGCTATCACATCTGTGGAAGGGATAGCGGCCTCTTCTACCAGCAGGTCGGGTTATAGAGCCGCACATTCACTGTAATTCAGCCTGCCTCAAGCCTAAATCCTGAACGGTTATCAGCCCTACAACCTAAGCCCCATTCAAACCAGGAGCCCTGAAGTAGAAAAGTTGTCGCTCGATCTACGCGTCTTTCCTCAGGGCCGCATATCCCTAGGGATCCAAAAAGCGCAATGTAGGTGATATTTACAGACTTTAGGGCCCAATGTTGGTATTATTTGTATACATGGATCCCTAGGGTATGCATGGTAGGACTTCGATTGAGGGTTTGCGGTTGCTCACCATCTATGTACACTCATCAATACTCCAGAGGAGCCCTCTATACACTCACCAACAGCCATAGCTAACAAAAACTCTGCTTCATGTCAGCTACAGTCAATCTTTCCTACACAATTAAACGGCCATGGGTTCCTTATCAGGGAATATATACATCATATGAGGCCCTATAATACTAAACGATATTAAGGACCACTATGTCCACTCTTGATGATCCCCTGGTGTGACCCCTACTAATGTAGACCCCTGATTAATAACCCTAAACCCTAAGGGTTCCCCCATATTATAGTATATTGAAGTACATTATAACATGTTATGGTATATCATGGGATATTTTCGTATACTAGAGGGTAATGTAGTCCCTTGATTAATAAACCTCCTCCCCTTTATAGGGATTATAATAGGGATCTTAATATTTAGGCCCTTAAAAGGAGGGGGGGTTTGTTAATCATGGGTCTACATTAGACCCAAGCAGGATCCCATAGGATCTCTTTACAACCCTAAGGGTCCCAGGACCCAAATACTAGGGTCCCTTTAAAGGGGGTTATAGGGGAATGTATAGGGATATGGGGACTATATAAGGGTCCAAGGACCCAAACAATAGGGCTTCAGGGCCAAAATAGAAACTACAATATCAATGATATTTGGGCCCTAAAACCCAGTTATTTGGGTCCTTGGACCCTTAGGGCAAGATTTTGCAGACATCCAGTGATAGGTGGTTTGCTTGGTCGGCTTCCACACGCAAGCTGATCCACTTTCCTTGAAGAGGACAGGGCCCCAAAGCCTTAAATCTTATCTTGAACCCCACACCCAGAGAGTCCAATATCGCTTCATTAGGGAATCTACCTTAGGTACTTGGACCCGTAGGGAAAAGATGTGAAATTTGATCAAGGAGTTGTGCAGGGACAGGGTTTGCTGCTTCTTCTGCTTCTGCGGCCCATTGTCGAAAAGCAATATACTGTAGTCAAGAGTGAGTAGCCTTCCCGGACGCTTTGCGGAAGTCTCTGTTGGGGTTTGATGAGGTATTGTGGTCGGTTGGAAGTTTTGTCATGCTTTAACCGTAGCGCACACTTTGAGCATCTTGCGTATGTTTGCCCGAGATTTAGTCTTCAACTGGAAGCGTCATGATGTCAAGAAGAACGACAAATCGGAGGTCTGCACAAGCTGAAAGTTTTGCCCGTAGCAAAACCGCAATATATTTCACCTAAGTCGAGTAGTGCAACGGGGACTGAAGGGAAAGGCTTTATGCTGAAGTCTTGTCATTGTACGTAAGTGTGTTTATTCCAGAGGTTTTGAATTCGGGTGTAACTTACACAGCGCTGGTATGTTTGTATAGTCCACGGCCTTACTGCTGCTGTACCGCTGCCGTTCCAGAAGAGTAGCAATAAAGTAAAGCCTGTGCGTAGTTGTGGTGCTGTTGCTCGTCAGCTTCTTCCACAAATGTGCTCGACGTCACCTAATGGACTCTGCAGAAGAAGATGCCTGAGTGGTGCTTCCTGTCATCACTACCCCAAACCAAAAAGTCAATCCTAAACCAACTCAAGCACCTCAGCAAAGCTCTAAGATTTGACCGAAGGCTACCTTTTGGTGGATTTGGCTTGCCTTCAGTGCGTTACATTTTAGGTTGAGCCCCCACCCACTAGTAGTGACCACAAGAGGTAATGGTAATTTTTTATTGGGGTCCTTATATATTCCTAGTATACCGCTGTTAGTGGGTGGGGGCCCACCCCAAGTTATATTGCGTATATAGCTGGTGTAAGTGGACGCCGGCGTAGCAGCCACGCATGCAGTGTAAGCAGTCCATGTAAACGTATTCTGCCTCCGGTTTCCCAGCATAGCATTCTGAACATCTCCTGATCAGATGCAGCATAGGAAGCTTATGCAGCCATTTGTGCTCAGGGACTGCTATGATACACCCTAGGGCTCCAAATGGCCCAATGTAGGTACTAGTTATAGACATTGGGGCCCAATGTAGGTATTATTTATAGACATGGAGCCCCAGGGACATGCTTGGGTACCTTCAACTCTGCGCCCACAGAATCGTTTTGAGAAGTCGAGGAGCTGTTCATATGTCGATCGCTTTTGTACTTTTAATGCGTGTACCCTGGGGCTCCATGTCCAGAAATAATGCCTACATTGGGCCCCAATGTCTATGATTAGTACCTACATTGGGCCATTTGGAGCCCTAGGGGTATACCATCTCACAATAGGTTTCGCGACACTTTGAGGCCATGTATGCTTTTCCTTTTGATGCGGACGCGCGCATGTTGGTAAACATGCAGTAGCGGGCACCTTACTTGTAATTCAGAAGTACGCCCTCAACCCTAGATCCTAGTTCGTGTCAATGGTCTGAGGATGCCCGAGATCAGTTAGGATCCGTCTGTAAGCGGACATACAGGTGTGTGTACATAGGGATCAATAGGGAATATCTAGGATTTGCGGTCCCATATTCAATAGTTGTATACTGAGGATTTGGGTACCAGTGATCGCGGTATGGGGTTGTTGGGAAGTATATGGATATTTGATCTTCTCCTGTTCAATGCCGGAGAAACCCCCATACAGCCCTATTTTCAACCCTTAACCGCGCTTCAGCAGCCATTACAGGGAACCCGGGGATGCAGTAGTCATCCAAGATCTTTGGGTTGCTGTTAAGGAACCATATTGGGTTTAGGGTTACTATGTTATCCCCCTATGAGACTCCAATGGAAAACATGGAAAGTCAAATGGAAACTGGGGGAATACAGGGGATTAAGGAACTTAGTTTACTTTACTTTGATGGGGGAACCTCATAAATTACTATGTATACCTAGTATGGTGGCTTAATTTAAGTTCCTTAACAGCAACTCAGTCTTATCAGGGTTTCGGTCGCCCTTGTGAGTGTTAGAATTCTTGAGCAAAAGAGTCACAATGACGATCGTCGTCTCGTCCACAAATGAAGCCTGTTGTTTAAGCGCTGAACAGGGTTTAGGGTGTAGGGGTGTGAGTATTTTGGGACTTTAACCTTGAAGAAGAAGCTCTCAACTTTCATAATTCCCATGGCTTCTGCAGGAAAATTCTGGAGCTCTGTGGTCGAACTGCAGAAGATGTTGCTGCAGTGTCAGGGCTCCTGTGTTTCAGACTGTGTGGTCGTACTCGCAGGCTATTGCACAGCTAGTCATAGGGGTGTGAAGTAGGATAGCTATAGTTACAAGTCAAGCTGGGGTACCTCCTGCCCTTGGTATAACTATTTTTTGATCTGCAAAGCGGGCTAAGGTAGTCGGATTTCAGATGAAGTGGGGTTTAGGTTGTTGAGTTTAGGGACGTTCAGTTAACGTCTCTGCAAAATGCTCCACTTCCAATGCTGGAAGCACGGTCACCTGTGAAAATCTAACATCTCAACTTGTTGTGGCATGAGCGTTGTAGAGGGCGTACGGACTGCATCATGACCCGCCACATGGGGCCATGTTCGCCCAAGAATTTTTATCGACCTGCTCAACGGTCCTTTAGGAAATGTTTGATTTATTGGGCGGTCATGCACCGGCGCCAGCATCAGTCTTGCAATTTCCAAAGACTTGGGCTTTGACGCTGGGTTGGCTGGTGCCGTGTTAAGGAAGATGTTAAAACTCATTGATATCGTCATTTTTCATATGTTTCAGTCCCCACCCGCAGCTTTTTGTTCTTTGTAAGGGCTGAGGGGGCATGTAGGTGGAGTGTTTTCGCAGTGGCGGGTGTGCCACGTATGCTTGATGAGCCTTCCCCGCGGAGAAAAAACTCAGGCACTTGTCATGGGGAACCCGCATAAACCCAGTCCAAAAGAGGCAAGTTGTAGGGCGTGGAGTTTAGGTTGTAGAGCCTCATGACATTTTCATTAGATCCGGCTTCCCAATGAGAACACTAAAGGCGGATGTGGAACTTGTTTGAATAGTGCATGTGATTTTTCAAAAGCTCGCCGATACATGCCATGTCTTGTTGCTGTGTGTGGGCTTTTTCTGAGCGGGCTTAGGGCATTAGCATTTTTCGCGTAATCCTGCGTTTGACTAGTTCCGGGCACATTAGTACCCGTGATCTTGAAGCAGGGTCCCAGTTTTGCAAAAGTCTCCATGAGCTTTCTCCCAAGTCAGTCTTTGGAGAGACGCTGCGTAAGCAGCTACGAACAACACGAATAACGGAGCTTTCAGGCCCAAGTACTTTATTCATTGCCCTAATCATATAACCCCAAACAGTAGTTTCGATTTTCTTTTCCATTCTCCCTATATAGCCCTAACCCTAAACCCTAAACCCTAAACCCATGCCCGATTATAGTATACCATCTTATACAGTAGTTGATTAGGGTTCACCGCAATCCTGAAGTCCTAGGTTCACATCCTAAAGTCCTAACCCTGGGGCTCCATGTCTATAGGGTTTAGGGTTTGGCCCCCAATGTAACATGAGATTGAAAATGAAATGGAACATGAACTGGAAAATGAAATGGCAACTAGGGTTAAGTGGGGCTCCATGTCTATAGAGAGTACCTATATTGGCACCCCCGATGTCTATAGATAGTACCTACATTGGGCCACTTGGAGCCTTAAGGATTCAAATTAAACTAGCCAGCTTGGAGGAGGCGTGAGGCCAAGCTTGCCGAGAGATGGAGGGAAGCACATGAGTTCCAGAATACAGGCAGTGGGGATGGGAAACGGGTGTAGGGTTCAGGGTTTAAGGGGAGTTAAGGTATCGGAAGCTTGCGGATTGAATTTGTTTGGGGATGTTGGTTGTGGCATTTGTGAATGTCTTCTGCGATATTAGGGTTCGTTGGCTCATCGTGTATACCCGTAAGCCCATTTACTTGACGCTTAATAGTAGTAACCCCCTGAGGTGTAGCCCATCAAGCCGTTGGGGTTATAGGAAGTCCTCTTCAGTTAGGGCGAATTTTGCCACCATCATCTTGCAATATACTTGTCCCATTCCCGCAGACCATCCTTTTGGAGGACAGCCGCCTTTGTGCGGTTGAGGTTCAAATGAGTCATTGTCTAAACTTCTCAGCAAGGGGCTTATACTATGATTCTACGGGGCATTATATAGGGGAGCTCCATACGCCTGCCGTGATAGAACTTCCCACTACAGTACCATGCATGGTAGTTTCCCCCCCCAAAATGGTAATCCTGTTTACCGGGACCCCCAAAATGGTACACCTTTTTTTCCGAAACCCTAAACCCTAAACCACATATTCTATAACCCCTAAAAAACCCCCTCAACACCCTATAATCCCCTATACATCCCCCCTTAAAGGAGTTTAGACTGCACTTTACATCTTACCCAGAGGGTCCATGTACCCGATAATTAGGTACTTGCCATTTGGGTAATAGTAATTATAGTACAGGTTTTGGGTAAGTATATGATTATTTGGCACGTGGACCCTTAGGGTTAGACGGAGAAGTATCCTCGGAGGGGTGAAGTGAAGGGCTGTATGCTCAGGCTCAGACTGGACTACTGGGCTGCTTTTAAGGAGCTTAAATTATGTTACCATGGTATGGGTACATAG
>CAJNIZ010012625.1:16954-35175 GCA_905231905.1 Symbiodinium pilosum | reverse complement strand
CAACACGATAGGTAGTAGTAGTAGTAGTAGTAGTAGTAATAAAATACTTTTTCAAGACAAGGGGGTTTGGGACTGTGGGTCTGTATAGCGGATTAGACAAGGACTATCATCGGGGTTATTAAATTATTAATCGGTTATTAAGCGGGATACCCGGAATTTAGACTATAGCGCATAGGGCGTGCAGGACTTGGGGGCATACAGGTTGTTATGTAGAGACACTATGAGTGGGATGCATGAATAACAACACCGCTCCGAACAGTACTGGTGGCTAGAAATCGTACTATGACTTCAAGCATATGGCATACATGGCGGCAAGGTTCTGGACATAACCCTAATACTTTCGAATCCTATAAAGCCTAAACCCTAAACCCTAAATCCCCATACCCGAAACTTGGGGACTAAACCCTAAATCCCTAAACCCTAAACTCTGGGAGTATTCCTGATAATGAAGGAGTCTTGGGCTCTCTGGATTCGCTTGGACCGGCCGTGAACATCACGGATAAAAAAATGATGGAGAACGGACCCGGAGGGTGCAAGTACCCAATAATTAGGTACTTGGGATTTGGGTAATAGTAACTGTAGTACAAGTGTTGGGTAAGTATATTTTTATTGGGTACTTGGACCCGTAGGGGGAAGGTGTTGATTTACTGTTTAGGTTTGATAGACAACAATCCTGCTTGCCCCTACGTGTACTATAGTACTGTACTGTTATATCAAGGGTTCAGGCATGAAGGTCACTGCGAAGTTCCAAAGTTTTGTGATCATGCGGTCAGGGTGTATCTCCTATGACTGGTTTACGATGTGAGGTACAGTCAAGCACAGCTTTTCATCCGCTACCATGTGAGGAAGCCACAGGCAAATTTAAGCAACACTTGTGGCGAGTCCATGCCTTGTGCGAGGGCATTCCCTAGGGCTCCAAATGGCCCAATGTAGGTACTATTTACAGACATTGGAGCCCAATGTAGGCATTACTTATAGACATGGAGGCCCGGGGCTTGATCAAAGGTGTCAGCCTGTCGCGTCTTCACTAAACCCTAAACCCTAAACCCTAAACCGCCATTAGGAGCCCAGCCGCAAAGGTTCTCATAAGGGTAGATTTGGTAGTTTCCTCAAATAAAGGGACCCCAATATAGACCCCAAAATACTATAATCCTTGCTATGGGGAGGCCCAAAAAGTACCCCTAATTTTGGGAAACCACCATTTCTCCAAAGCAGATTGCTGTATATGCCAGAGCAGTTGAGTCCCTACAATAAGGGTCTTCAGAAAGGTACATGTCTGAAACCCTGCTATATCGCATACCTGCGCTAGGCTTGTCTAGCTTGCAGAATCCCTTACTGCCAGCTTCGCAAAAACAAACTTTCGTCTAAACTTCTTAAGGGGGTTTTAAAAAGGGTTATATAGGGTTCCTATCATAGGCCTTATTAAAGAGGATACTAGGAGTGTAGACCTCAAATAGTGATTCTTTGTACCTATCCCCCAGTGTCTGGAGGCACATCCTCAGGAAAGGCTGCTGCCTTCGAGATAGCACAGCATGACACCTCGCAAATGGGAGCTGCTCAAGTTTTATACGCCGTATTTGGGGACCACTTGCGTAACAGCTCCGAGACAACAGCTTTCCTCCGCCTTTTGCGACACGCAAGTTGAACTCCAAAGACCATCTGCAACCCTACTGGGGACTCTACAACAGACAATTAGAAAGTGAAACTTGAGATAGAAGATTGCCTTGCTTAGGCCGGCCGCCAGCTGCCTCCAACGCTGCGCAGGCATGCCATCTCGATATAAAAAAAATATGTATATATATATATATATAGATCATATATACATATCATATATACATATATAGAGAGTACCAAGGCGTAGGGGCCTGTATAAGCAGACTCATGGAGAATCAAATGGACAAAAGCAAACAAAAAATCTGAAACTGAGGTTCAAAGTAATCATGAGGGTTGGCTTTAGTTAGGGATGTTGCATCTCATGTCAACCCTCAACCCTATAGTTTTGCGTATTTTGCGGGGTTGAGTTTCTGTAGATTACTGCAAAAGGGATCCCTTTGGCTCCCCAGGGTTTATGGTTTAGGGTTTGGGTTTAGGGTTTAGGGTTTGGGTTTAGGTTTGAGGGTTTGAGTATAGGGTCTTGGTTTTAGGGTCTAGAGTTTAGGGTGTTGAGTCTTGGATTTGGGGTTTAGGTCTCTAGCCAGAATGCCGCAAGGGGGATACTTTGTCCGTTTCATGGGGCTTAAGGTTCGTTGCCAACAGCAGCCAGGATCCCAGGTTTTAGGGCTTAGGGTTTCAGGTTTAGGGCTTAGGGTTCCATGTTTTTAGGGTTTAGGGTTTAGGGTTTAGGGCTTAGGGTTCCATGTTTTTAGGGTTTAGGGTTTAGGGCTTAGGTCTAGGGACTTTGGGAGGGACCCCTAATAGGGACCCTTAATCCCATTACCATATATAACCCTTATAGTCCTTAGATTAGGGGTCCATGTTTCTTCTTCAGCATCCGTATCCTCTTCCTTTTTCGTCTTTTCGGGCTGTTGCTTCAAGGACCAGAAAAGGAAAACTACTATAGGGTTCAGGGTTCTGACTCTGAGCGTGTTGGTCTTTTCCCAGGCTGAACACTAAAGTTCGCGAGAGCAGTGCAAGCTTTGAACTCTCAACACCGAAGCCATCCTTTTTCAATATGAGCCATAGTCTAAACTCCTTAAAGGGGGGTTATATAGGGGACCATATAGGGAACTACTGTAGGGGTAATTAAGGGGGATACTAGGAGTTTAGACTATAGCTCATATGAGTATGTTTTTCTTGGAGCTCTGAGCTGATAACTTACAACCTGCTAACTTATAACTGATACCCACGTTGGGTCTTAAAGTCGAGTAGTAGTACCTCCTACTTTGGGCCAGGTAGAGCCCCAGGCTATAGCTTTACCATCATCATGATTAAATATCAGGATTTTGAACTCCCAACAAGCATCTCCCACCTTCTGTTTCGGGAGTATCTTATGGGGCCACATGGTGGGGGTATTCGGTTTGTATGCACCAAAACACCTGGGGGGGGGGGGGGGTTGTCTAAGTTGTGGTTCATTATGGTTCTCGTGGGCGGGCGTGGCTATCCTGAAGTAGTAGGGGCCGCTGTAAAATGTCCCCAAACAAGACGATACTTTTGACGGCCTACCATACCCCTAGGGCTCCATGTCTATAAATAGTACCTACATTGGGCCCCAAAGTCTATGAATATGACCTACATTGGGCAATTTGGAGCGTTAGGGTACAGCTAGCGCCTGTAAGTGTATCAGAAGCTCCCTCCTGGGTTTGTTACCCTACTGGTCCCAATGCGTTAAACCAAGGCTTTCACTGCTCCATTGCGCGCTACGATGTATGTTCTTGTATATAAGCATAAGCATGTGCTTCTATGTTTATAACAGATATGTACTAAGATGTATGTGTGTATATAGACACACACACACGTCTGTATATCAAGTGTTCACTAGGTGTGATCCTGCCCAGGGTAGGAGAGTAGCCTTCAGGCCTCAACCACTTTTATGCCTACAGTCGAGTGGTGTCTAAGATCTTACCTCAACTATTAAACGCCTCTGTACCTCCGCCACTTCCCCACTCCTATATACATATGTATACATATATATATATATACAAGTATATATATGTATATACAGATACATGTATGAGGTGGCTTATAGGGACATGCTGGGTGAGTGGGCGGATGTTTTTGCATTCCGGGGAAGGGTTGAAGTCTCCTGTGCGCAGGATTTGGCGGTGACGCTAGAGCGGGGAGTCCAGAGCTCAGTTTATGTTTGCAAAGTGCTTAGGGTTTACGGATTAGGGTTTAGAAGGAATGGACAAGAAAATAAAAAAACTACTATCATGGGTTATGCAGGGTGTAGGGTTGTGTTTTCAAAGTTTAGGGTTCCCTAGGGCTCCGAAGTACCTGAATAGTAGGCTACGGGGCTATGTAACTAGAGGGTATAGAGAACCCAGAACATATTATTTAGGTAACTAGAGCCCTAGGGGTTTAGGGTTGAGGGTTTGGGGGTCTAGGGGTTTTTCTGGCGGTATCAGGTTTACCTGAAGGTCCACGTACCTGCTAACCCAAGAGAACTTATGCTGTAATGGACAACACGAATACTTCTGCACTTGTATACAGACAGGCTGCATCATTGAAACGGATTTTTTTGTCTGGTTTCTGGATGTATCACAGGTGTCATGAGAATCACATAAGGCATTGTACTGGCTACGCAATCCCTAAACCCTAAACCGTGTGTAGGGGTGGAATCCACTTCTTGGAGCCCTAAACCCTAAACCGTTGCTTTCGAATGGGTACCCCTTAAGGGGCTACAAATATTACAGCCCTAAACCCAAACATCGGTTGCTGTTACGGAACTTCTACTAAATTAGTATAATTAGGCACTATCATAAGGAAACCCAATTAGTTACTATTGTAGATACCCACATTTGGTAAGTAAACTTGTAATAAGTTATTTGAATAAGGAAACTCAATGTTTTATTATATACCCACATTATGGCAACTTGGCTTAAGTTCCTTAACAGCAAACTTAAACCCTAAATCCTAAACACTAAATAGTAGTTTCAATTTTGTTTTCCATTACCCCAATAACCCCTATAACTTTGGGCGCGCGTTGTCCAGGTGCAGTTGTTGCGTGCTGCGTTCTCAGCCGAGCAGGTGCAGCAGCTGCATGAGCTGGCATCTAAGGTTTCCGGTTTTATGGTTTAGGGGCTAGGGGTTAGCGTGTAGTAACTTTGGGTTTTGGGCTTAAAATTAGGGAGGTCCTGAGATGACTACAACACTTCGCCTTATCCTAAACGCCTTATAGACAAGAATGCATGTGGGGGGGCGCTTCAGGACAGACAGGACTCGTCTGAACTGAGCAAGCTATCAATGTCCGGAGCCTTATTCTGGAGTGGCCGAAATAGGCAGAAGATTGCATTGAGGATCGAACCTCCCTTGAGCGATGATTTTGCTTAAGTCCCCAGGTATATTACAGCTGCAGGATGTTGGAACTTACCTCATACTGCCTGCATGGATTGTCAACTACATTTCAAGAGTGGGTCTTCTTGATAGTTCACACACGAGCCAGCTTCTCCTGAAGCAAGTATGACCGCAAGGATTTGTTGTTTTCATTATAAGCTTCAAATCCTCAACCCTCATCCCTAATTCTTTTGAAGCAAGTATCACCGCAGGGACTTTTTGTTTTACTCCTAAGCCGAATATCCTGAATCCCCATCCTTCAAACTTAGAACCCTTCAAACCCAAACCTTTCCTAAACTATAAACCCTAAAACCCTAAACTTTCCCTAACCCCTTAACCCTTAAACCCTACACCTTCCAAACGTGGACCTGCCCTTCCAGGAGGACTCGAAGGGTTAAGGGCCTAGTTAGAGTATTTTTGTCTATGTTCGAGCCCTTTGTTCATAAAAGTCCCATTAGCGCCCTTTGTTCATAAAAGTCCCACTAGAAAATCAGTAGGAAGGAGAGCAGAGGCGTCCCCAAAGTCCATGAGGATCATCTAGAGTTGTCTCAAAAACTCGTCTCCATGGTAAGGCACTAAGCGCACTGTAGCCAAAAAAAGTGTTTTGACACACCACCATGTCCAAAATTTGGTCCCATTCTAAGCTCACAAATGCTACGCGCTCCTTGTCATGGACGCACATCAGCATCTTTTTACCAAGGCTTCAATTTGGTAATTTCCCAAAATTAGGGGACCCCAATATAGACCCCAATATACTATAATCCTTATTATGGGGACCCCCAAAAAAGGTACCCCTAATTTCGGGAAACCCTCATTTGAGGATATTTCACCGCGGAGTTTTTATGCATCCCATCCCAATGGCTACGATTCAGGGTTTTAGCAGCATGCGCATGTAGCAGAGCTTCTTGAAACGCAGCTTGCCGGCCCTTTGGTTAAGGGTCCTATCTGGGGGGTTTCCCAAAATTAGGGGTACCTTTTTAGGGATCCCCAAAGAAAGGATTACAGTATTTTTGGGGTCTACATTGGGGGTACCCCTATTTTGGGAGACTACCATCCATCCATGCAAGGTTTGGAATTTGAGATTTGGCCCGCAGGGCAGGCAAAACATTGAATCAAGCATCTTATGGCAGCCACCAAGACTCAACCTTCCTGCTAAAGCAACACAAAGCTGGAGTCATGAACCCTAGACCCCACATCCTGAACACCAAACACCCTGAGACATAGAGATCGAAGCAGCAACTTAGGATAGTTCGACGTCCTCGTTTCAGGGGTAGCTCTGAACATGACTTTCAGTGCTTCTTACCCTTAATCCCCATATAACCTCTATAAAGCCATCATAATTTTATTCTTACAGGGCCCTCAAACTACCCTAAACCCTTAAACTCTAGACCTTAAACCTTAAACCCTAAACCTACTCTAACCTCTGTGGTCTTTCTGCATTGTCCATAGCTCGTCTGCGAATGGCGCCCTGCGTTGCTCGCCTCACGACCGGGCATCCTGGCACCCGGGTTTAGGTTTCGAGGTTTAGGGGGATAGGGGTTTAGGTTTCGGGGTTTGGGGGATAGGGGTTTAGGGGATAGGGGTTTAGGGGATAGGGGTTAAGGGTCTGGGGGTCATGGGGTCCAAATGAGTACTCATGAAGGATAACGGGGCAGAACATGGAAGCTGCGATTTATGGCTTAGGGCTTAGGGCTTGCCAGGGAATATACATGGGCTTTCATGTGGGAAGGATGGAGAATCTATGGTGTAGTTCTAGGGTTCAGCTTTTAGCAGGGGGTTATATGTAGCCTTTTCACGTTGGATTGATGGAGAAGCAAATGGAAAATCATGTGGAACATGAAATGGAAACTTGGGGTTCTCGGGGCTTGTGAAGAATGCGATGAGGAATTTCCCGAAGTTTGGGTACTTCAAGTCGCATTTCCCAAGGAAATTTTCCTCATCTAGGAACAGTAAAACCTGAACCCTGAACCTTAAACCCTTAAAAACCATTAATTTAATGGAGGCCAAATTGCCCATGGACTGGGACAATGGGTCCAGGATGCAGATGCCCAGAGTAAAGGCTCGACAAGGTTCTGGGCTCAGAAATCCTTATCTTACTGGGGGTTAGGGGAGTAAGGGAATCTATTTATATAAGGGTTATATTCTCTTATTTATTACCTACTAACCACCAGGAAGTCAGTGCAGTCATAGATGATGACGGGGTATCCGAAGTATGGACGGGCGCAACAGAGGTCATCTGGACGCCTGGACTAAACAGCATCTTAGACTCAACCGCAACTTATCACCCTTTTCTGGGTACCCCAGTGATACACTCTTTCGCTTTTTTATTTCGGGTCTCCTCATTAAAGCTGAATATTAGGGAAATGGGTACCCTTATTATTAAGCGGTTACTGGGGAACTTAATTTTAGAAGTTAAGAAAGCGGTCAAGGATCCCCAAAAAGGGATGTTGGAATCCCATCCCTGCTGTCTCGCAGTACTGACTTGGAGAGACATCCAAGTCAACCTGCTTACTTCAGAGGTTCATGGCTAGTTGCATATCTGGGTTTTAAGGTCAAGTATCGCAAGCTATATAGATAGATAGATAGATAGATAGATATACATATATGTATGCATGTACATATACATATATACATATACTTCCGTACCCAAATCAGGATGCCTTATACTTAAAACCCTGCTTACGTTTATCCATGCACCTCCTAAACCCCTAGCCCCGCAACTAAAGCCCTACTAAAGGGTTTCCTGCGGGGTTCAGGTTTTTGGGTTTAGGGTTTTGGGTTCAGGTTTAGGGTTTATAAGTTTAGGGTTCAGGTTTTAGGGTCTAAGGTTTAGGGCCCACTAAACCCCAGACCCTACACCCTAAACCCCCATGCCGTTGGCTGCATCTAACCCTAAACCCTAAACCCTAACCCCTAAACCCTAAACCCTAAACCCAGGCCACGCACATGGCCGCGGGGTCCTTGCGGGTGCAGCGAACCCTACGTGTGGGCAGCTTTCCAGGAGCCATCTCGCCAAGGGTCCTTCAGAGGGTAGACCCTGCAGGGTTTAGGGTTTAGGGTTTAGGGTTAGGGACCCCAGTAGTACCCTATTGCCCTTTTCATTTTGGGGTCTCCTTATTAAAGTTGAAGAGTAGGAAAAAGGTTACCCTTATTATGAATGGGTTACTGAGGAACCTAGAGAGGTTATATAGAGATTGTCGAGGGATCAGGGGGATATAGGGGGTTATGGGGGGATGCAGGGGATTTTGGGGGAATATTGGGGGTTATCTAGGGATAATGGAAAAGAACATGGAAACCACTATTGAAAGGCTTAGGGTAATGTAGACCCACGATTAATAAACCCCATTTTTTAAGGGCCTTCATATTAGGATCCCTACTGTAATCCCAAGGGGGGGTTATTAGTCACGGGTCGCAATTAGGGTAAGGTTAAGGGTTTGGAGTAGGTGCGGAGTACATACTTTGGCCCAAAGGAGTTCGCATTTAGGGCCAAGTATATACTACGTGTTTTTTTGGGGGGGTTTAGGGGAACCCTAGACCCTAAACCAAAGGGTCCTTGGACCCTCATGTATGCGATAGACGGGGAGTGCACAGGGGCTATGCAGGGATTGCTGTGGGGAATTCACGCATGAAGCCCAAAGGTACTGCCTTTTAAAAGGCCCCGGCCCTTTGTGGGGTATTTGGGAAAAATGATAGCTAGTTGCATCTCATGGTGGAGTTTCTGCTGCTAGAGACCTGCAAGGCTTCTCCGACAAAGCAAATGGAGTCAATGTCAAACACGGACTGGCTGTATGGAGGGCTATACCCTCATGGTCCAAGCACCTTAATTTGGACCCAAATATCGGGGTTCTCAACCCAAACACCTCAAACGCTAGATCCTAAACCGCTTCATACTCCTAACTTTAGACCCTCAACCCTGGACCCCGAACCCCTACCTTCACTGCCCGAAGGTTTAGGGTTTAGGGTTCTACCCTCTAAGGATCCCAAGTACGACCTACATAGACCGCATTTAGGTTTAGGTCTCGGCCTTGGGGTTTAGGATCCTTGGGAGACCCTAATAGGTCCTAAGCACTAAGCCCGAAGTAGCCGAGTGCTTTCGATTGTACACTCCCTCCAAATCCCCTACATCCCTGTATGTCCTCAGATACCCCAAGATACCCTTACATCCTGGTATCTGTATAGCCCTACATGTCCCTACATACCCTTAAGACCTTGAACCCCAGATCCTGAACGCCAAAGCCTTAACCCTAAATCCCAAACCCAAGATCCAAAATCCTAGACCTCAAGCCGCTGCTACATTAGAAAATTTTCTTTCCTCTATAGCCCCACGTAAGCCTGATGATAAAATGGAACCCTAAGGATTCCTATACCCCTATACAACCCCAAACCCTAAATCCTAAACTCTGAACCATGGACCCATTGAGTCGGTAGCAAGAACCCTGATGAAGCAACCCCAAACCCCTCTTGGAGGGTCAGGAGGCCTTAGTATGTATTTTAAACATGGGGACGCATGGTGCTACTATGGGGTTTCTTTGGGTTAATGGGGATAACTTGGGTTACTACATGGTCTATAGGGCCTATACTATAGAGGTTATTCATATACTTACCCTAAGGCTCAAAATAGCCCAAAAGCGTTATATAGTATGGTCTTTGGACCCAAAAAAGCCTTATATTATGAGTCCTTAGAGCCTAAGGGTTACACAGTCCCCCAAACCCTAAACTCCAAACCCCAAGCCTCCGCACCGCGAGGCCCTGGGCAGCCTCTGGCAGCCAGTTGGCAGCGGATCCAACGGCTGGTTCACACGGACTTCCGTCGTGATGATGAGGGGTTTGGGGCTCTGGAGCTTAAGGGTATTTGGGGATACATCGGGATGTTTTAGGGGTTTGGGTTTAGGGTTTAGGGTACAGGACTATATAGGGACATATGGGAGTTCATCAACATCATCCCGACGTACTCCTTTGGGGAGACCCTATAATGTCTGCTTTGTGGGAAACGGCCGCATGGGGTTTATAGATTGGGGGCTTAGGGCTTAGGATTCGGGGATAAGGGATGGGAGGCTAGGGCTTAGGCTTCAGGCATTCAAGGACTTAGGGTTTAGAGGTCCCTTGGGATTGGGCACTTCATCGGTCATAGGGTTTAGGGTTTATGGTTCACCTGAAGCTTCAGGCTGTAGAGTTATTGGACGCCTTGGTGTTTTTTACTCTCATTTCGAACGGCTGTTGTGACATGTGCCATGAACAACTACCAACTACCCTACATGTAAAGCTTCGGGTTTAGGAATGATTGTTCCAAATTGCATATTCTTCAGGGCTCCAAATGGCCCAATGTAGGTACTATTTGTAGACACTAGGGCCCAATGTAGGTATTATTTATGGACTTGGAGCTCCAATGATAGGGCCCCTACAATGAGGACATTCTGTGCTCACATGAAGGGAGTTCCTCTTCAGGTTTATGGCTCCACAGTGTGCAAGGTTGAGGCAGGTTAGGCTGTAGGATTTCATGGTTTAGGTGTTTAGGCTTTGGAAGAGAGAGTCAATAGCTTCCAAGGGAAGTTTCCGCGGTTTTCAGAGCATCATGCATACTATATTCCCTGTGGCAAATGCATTCCCTACGAAGCAGCGTAGAGTTTCCTTTTGTCGGGTCTGCTGGCATCATGCTTCTCGTTCGCCAGGCTCTGCACAGCATGTGGAGGTGTCTCGGAATAGGTTTCCTCGAACCATACAGGTCTCTGAAAGTTCGTATCCCACACGAAGACCCCCGAAAACTTCAAACCCTACTCCACGCCCACAAGCTTTGCATAACCCACCCGAAGGGTCCAAGTACCCAATAATCATATACTTACCCAAAAAATGCACTATAATTACTATTACCCAAATCCCAAGTACCTAATTATTGGGTACATGGACCCTAAACCCTAAATCCTAAACCCTATATACCACTATATCTTCTTTTGAAGGGACCTAATTATTGGGTACATGAACCCTCTGGGTCAGTTGGCAGTTCCTATTCGCTTTCCCTTCCAAGAAAGGCACTCTGGAGCCTAGGCCCGAACCCCCCAAGACCCAAGCCCCAAAGCTAGTAGTAATAATAGTAGTAATAGTAGTAATAGTAGTAATAATATTAGTAATAATAGTAGTAATAATAGTAGTAATACTAATGGTAATTCCAAAGTCCATACCAAACCACACAGTCTAAACCCCTAATCCTGCACAATAGCCCCAACCGCGAAATACTAAACTCCAAGCCTCAACCACTAGCCCCAAAGGGTCCATGTAGGCATGACATATACATTCATCGCCCAAAGAAATTGCTTTTTAATTGCTGTTGGGCCCAGGTACATAGTATACACGGAGGAACAAAACCCTAAACTCTAAACCTCTAAACCCTAAACCCCAACCCTAACCTCCATACCGTATCCTTAGGGCTCCAAATGTCCCACCGTATGTACTATTTATAGACATTGGGGCCCAATGTAGACTTCTTCGAACCCTAAACTGTAAAAACCATACCCCTAAGCCCTAAACCCCAAACCCAAACTCTAAAACCCCTAAACCATAATAGGGAGTGGGACTTTTTGAGCCCAAACTCTAAAACCCCTAAACCCTAATAGGGAATGGGACTTTTTGAGCTTGAGGATGCAGCGCGAGCGCCCGTTGCGCTTACGCAAGGTCACGCGGAGGGCCAGCGAAAGCAACGATGCTTTGTCAAGGCAAGGCAGCAGGTTTTGAAGGGGTTTAAGAGGCTCCCGGATGTAGGGGTGTAGGTTCTGTAGTCTCCTTAGGAATTATCTTTAGTTTGTATTATAATATAACCCTGAGGAAATATATTAAGGTCATCTTTATTCTAGGTCTAAGGAGACTACAGGGTTTGGGTGGCCCTGTGGGTCTCTGCATGACCTCCTTCTTTGACAATTTTCAGCTTCCAACTTCTGTACATGGTAATTTCCCATAACGAGGGCACCCCAATATTGGCCCCACCACACTATAATCCTTAATATGGGCCCTCCCCAAAGCCCGATATATATATATATATGCCCTATGCCCTGTACATGAAGCCCGGCGTTTGGCGTTTGCCTTTCTTGGAAGGATGGCGTGCTTGATTCAGAACAGGAGATTGAAAGCCTTGCGTGATGCCTTCCGTTCAAGTTTAGGGCTCAGGCCGCATGTGAGGGTTAGGGGCTTAGGGTTCCAAGCACGGACAGCAGCCTGTCTGACAACAGTACCCCGCAACAATTCTGTTGTCACACATGAAACGTGCAGTTTGGTAGCGTTGAAGTGATGTGTATGGCTAGCAGTAAGTCGAGGAGCCTAATACCCATTCACTCAGAAACATATCCTAATGGCCTTGTGATCGCTTAGATGATTTGAGTACAGCTTTCATTAAGGGGCACCAGGCTCCTCGGAGAGTAATCCATTTTTGTTGCTTCGGGGCCTAAGAGTGATCGTTTTGGATGTGGCTTTGCTGCCGAGATCTCTGTTGTCAGTCTTGCCTGTGCTTCTGACTTTTTAGGATCCTGCTCTTGTCCTTCTTCTTGGTAGTTCTTGGATGAGAAGTATTGATGTGTTTACTATTTCTCGATTCAGACCCAAACGCCGCTGAACTAAGTTGTCTACCTGCCCACCCCTCCCCACCCTCCAGATCCAGGCCGATATGGGAGGCACACAGCTTCTGCAGCCAGACGTTTTGAAGAGCCTCGTTTGCTTTTCAATTTTTAGCATCCCTGGGGCTCCACACGGCCCAATGTAGGTACTATTTAGAGCCATTGGGGCCCAATGTAGGTACTATTTATAGACATGGAGCTTTAGGGGGTGTAGATTCGATGCGCAAAAGTCTGACACAAACCGCTTCCTCACTACAGGGTTTGGGGACGTCACGGTACATTGGGCTTTGACTTTTGAGCTCACATGCGTATTTACAAAACCATGTGCAACCTCGGATATCATATTGACAAACTCTCTCTCAGGGTCCAAGTACTGAATAGTCATCTACTTCCATGAAATCTGTGATGCAGTCAGTACTACCAAATTCCAAGTACCTGCTTTTTGGATGCGCGGGCCTTTTTTAGATTGTTGACACGAACTTGACCTCTACCAGGCAGGTAAAGAGAATCGGATGCATGGTCCGCTGTCATCTGAGGGGGCTCAGGGCTCAAGATTCTACGTTTGGTTAGTGTAGGGGGTGTAGGGTTTAGGGTCTAGGGTATAGGGTTTGGGGTTTCGGGCCTAGGGTTTGATTAGGGAAGGAAAGACAACATGGAACTTCGACAATTTTGAAGAGAAATCATGTTGCGACAACTATAAAGATACATCTTCTGTGATTGTGAACCAGCGGTAAGAGACTTCGGCGTAGGAGTTTGGGGTCCCTCCCGCTTCGTACCAACTTTGCTAAGCACTTTCCTTGCTATGACCCACCACCCCAAACCCCACTGAGATTATAGTCCCCCTTAAGTAGATAGAATATGGCTTTTGGTATATTATAATAAGACCCTCTTATATACCATACTCTATCTACTTAAGGGTGACTATACTCTCTTTAGGAGCTCCATAGTTACAGTGAGGACACCTTGAATGTCAGGGGGTAAGGGGAGTTTGGTATTAAAGGGAAGCGATTCATTCGATGGATCTGGGGAGTGCAGTTTGGGGAAGGTTTTACCCACGTGGCATAGACAACAGATTCAAGGAGAGGTCAGGCGTTCTCCATACTCAGTCCCATACTCATATCTGAGAATATGAATAGGCATATGCTATGAATGAGCGGGACTCCAGTATAGACCTTCCATATACAAGCCTTAATCATGATGGCACCCCAACAAAAAGCTGAATTCTGAGAAACTCTCATATTACATTTCTATACATATATATTTGTATATGGCTATAGATTCTCTGTGGTCCCACTGGGAAGCCATACATTCCCCTAAGCTGACGTGGACCTCAGGATAGCTCCCTTAGCGCGGTGGTCTTTATCGGACCCTTTTGGGGGGTTCCATGTTAGCTTGGGGAGGGGTAGCTGGACCATGCAATGTCTTCTTGGGATTCTCCACCAAAAAAGCCACCCCCAAAACTACTACTTAGGAGGGTCCAGGTGATTCCTAAACCTTGAGCACTAAACCTCGGAAGTCTGCACCCTTGTACTCCGGGACTTTCAATTCGGAATCCTAGACCCCAAACCCGTAAACCCCTGAGCCCTCAACCCCTAAACCCTAAAACCCTAAACCCCAAGCCAGAACACTCCTGGCCAAGGATCAACTCGTCTGCACACAGCCAGCCCTCCGCGCACGAGCCTCTAAGCTAAGCTAGGTTTTACGGATATGGGGGTTTCCCAAATTTAGGGGTGCCTTTTTGGGGTTGCAAGGGCTCTAAAGGGGCATAGAAGGATGTAGGGCTTAGGGTTTCCCAAGTTTAGCTGTAGTACTGTTTTGCGAGTGTTAGGTCCCTTTTTTTATGAAAACTACCATATATGAGCATTTCTCAATGGAGATTATGAGGAAATCCAGGTAGGAAAGCTCTGAAGTTATGTCCATCAGGCTTGAAAGCACTGAAGTTATCTCCAGGTTGTAGGCTAGTTCCCTTATAGTTGCCCCGATGGGAAAAATTCTAGTTTTGTTTCATACCTACCTAAACTGAAACCATCGTGTCCTGGGCGGGGTCTAGAAGGCATCTTTTTGATTAAGCTCCGTCGACTTGGTAATCGCTTACTGCAGGCTTAGGATTTTGGGGTGCAGGTCTGTAGTTTTCAGGATTTTGGTTGGATGCTGGCACAACATTACTGTACTACTGATAGAATGTTGGGGGACTGGTGTGGCGGTGACAGCATCCAAGATTTATGGCTTTGGAGGCTCCTTCCTACTTTACAGCGGGGTCAGAAGCACCGGCTTGGGGGGCGACCGTAATTATCCTACCTGTAACCAATTTATTAGTACCAAACCTCAACAATGAAGGGGTGAAATTCACAGTTGTTACAATACATGACAGCCTGAAACGGCAGCCGCCGCTGAAGGAGAAGGAGTAGCAGTAGGCGCCATCATAGTGGCAGGGGTAAGGATTGGGGTGGGTATGGCGTACGGGTAGTCGCAGGCGTTATCATCATCGTTTTCGCTATCGTTGCTGCTACCACCTGTAGCATTTCTAGACAGGAGTTTGGCCTACACTTCGGTCCGAGATACATTTTGGGTAATTAGATACCAAAGTCTGTGTTCTAAATGGGTTTGGGGACTCAGCACCCAAATTGCGATCCCTAGGCAAGGGATCCTCAAAGGGTTCTCACTTCAGGCCTGATGTCGACAGTTCTGATTTCAACGCCCGGTGAAGGCTCTTACCCTAGACTTCGAATCCTCTGCTCAGTGGCATTTGAGTTGGATTGTCTCAGAGGCCTTCCTTTTTGTTAAGAGATTGAATTATCCGGTATCCCCTTGGTTGTAGTAGTACTACTGTACAAAACCAAAACTCTCCTACCCTAAGCCCTACCTGTGACCCCAATTACCCAAAGTTTTATGGGTGATATACCCACTAATACGGGGATATTATTACTAGACGGGGGGTTACAGGTAAACCCTGAACCTGAACCACAAAAATCAGCCTTCGCTCTTCTGCGCTCTTGCCTTCCCCCAGACACGAAGGAAATTTGAGCTATAGTCTAAACTCCTTAAAGCGGTTATATCGGGGATTACATGGGAGACTACTAAACGGGTGTTTAAGGGAGACTAAGGGTTTAGACTATACACTCCCGAAACTAACATGGAAACCCAAAAAGAGCACTATAAAGACTACAGTTCCTCTAAAAGGGTACTATATGGGTTTCCATGTTAGTTTGGGGGAGTATAGCTCATTTGGAGTTGAAGATCGGGCGGTATGATTTCGGGTTTGGACCGGATTTGTGGTTCAGGGTAGCAATCCTCTGGGTTGCAGTTAAGGAACTTAAATTGAGTTACTATAATAAGGAAACCTATCCCAGAGGGTCCATGTACCCAATAATTAGGTACTTGGGATTTGGGTAATAGTAATTATAGTACAGGTTTTGGGTAAGTATATGATTATTGGGTACGTGGACCCTCTGGGTATTATTCACGATATACCCTATTATGGTAGCTTTATTTAAGTTCCACTGCAACCCAGTCCTTGCTTCTGTAGGCGCAGGCCTTGTGCGGCTTCGCTTGTTAAGGTTCTGTCTTGGGTCTTTCCTTGCGCAAGATTTCCATGAAGGTACTTCTAGAGTTTAATGTATTTCTAGACTTCGATTCGTAGGATCATAACTTCGGGACTGAGTCTCAAGCTATGATGCAGCCAGCCAGCTTGAATCTTTGCAGGGAAGTCTTCTTATCATGGACGCTCTCATAAGTACCACCTTGCTCCCTCAAGTACAGAAAAGAGTACTATAGAAGCCTTGAAAACTGCTTACATGCTTCCCTTCAAATACTTACATAATGTAGTTGTTGAATAGAAAATTATCCCAAAAGGCTATTCTTACCAAGTAAGAACTTGAGTGTTTCTCAAGGCCCCGCCTGTATATCTGCACGACTATGGAACCACGGGTTTAGGGTGTATGTGAGGTTTAGGGTTGTAGGGTTGTAGGGTTTAGGGTTTAGGGCTGTGGGCTTTAGGGTTTAGGGTTGAGGGAACATGGGCCCACAATTCTGCCACCTGTTGCGTCATGCAAGGCCTTACATGATGCTGACGTCCTTTTTACATGGGTGGTTGTTAAACATGTGGTGCTTGCTGGTACCTTACATAATACGGTTGTATTTTAACAGGGACCCCAAGAAGGACCATGATTCACAGACAGCCTACCATGCAGTTTAAGGCCGTGCGCACAAAAAAAACAAACGCGCGACCCCGCCACCTTTGACCCGCTCTGCGGCCCCGTATAGTGTTACATAGAAGGATTATAGAGGGATGGAAACGGAAGTGTATATGGTTTAAGGATATGATCCTCAATAGTGGGGAAAGCTGGGGCTATGTTTTGCTTTGGAGGGATTGTGGATAGGGGATACCTGCAACCCAATTGCCTCCAGCTTTGAAGTGACTACCCCTAATGATGATGTATAATGGTTTAGCTCAAAAAGCTATAAGTTCAGGTAACCTATTTCCTTTGTGGGGTACCTCCTGATTTATGGTCAGGACCTTTTACTGAAGAAGTCGGTGCCCAACAAGAGGAACTACATCAAACACCACACCCTAAACCCTTCACCATAAACCCTTAAACCCTTAAACTCTAAACCCCTAAACCCGAAACCCGAAACCCTTAAACGAGGGGTCGTGGAACAGCCCAGGTTCCGATTCAATCAGCTCACCCGCTTCGTCAAGAAGCTTGGTTGGATCTCATGTGGACAGCTTTCAGAGTAAGGGTTTAGGGTTTAGGGNNTATTATTATCATGACTATTGTTATTACTGGTATCACTATTACTATTATTAGTAGTATACCGCTATTCTCATTTTTGTTATTAAGGAAAATATGATTATGTTGTTCCCAAAAGCTAGGCGGCGTAACGCGCCATGTTCTCCTTAGGCATGGCCTAACGCGTGTAAGTAGACCTCGGCATACATGCTTTGTGCCGAAAGCGCTTGGTACGTACATAGACATTCGAGGACCTAAGAATATATGATTTAGGTCTTAAATTCTGAGGGTGGGATAACGTGGATGTCTAACCTGAGACGCCGCACTCAAAGTACCTCAGGCATGTGGGCACTCGGTCTGTCAAAGAGGATGCGAGGATTCTGTTGGCATTTGCTTTCGATCTACGGAGTTTCATGCAGATCTGTAGAACTGTGGGGTCTAGGGCATGAGTATATGTGAGCATCGGGTGTCCCCACTTGTGAGGAGCTCATGATCTCATCAAAAGCGGTAACACTCCTAGGCTTTGACGTGTCGTAGGAGTGTCAAACTCCCCAAACCTCAAACATGCCATGCCTGAGGAAAATTTTCCTGCCCGTGGACTATCCTTCTTCGGTCACCGAGAATTACTTGCCCTTCATCCAGTACACTGCTGCCCAGCATCTTGGATTGTCTTAAGATAAGCTTTCCCCAGCGAAAATGACATGTAGCGTTGGATGACATAGGGTTTGTGTAGTTGTTTCAACGGGGATCTTGCAGTCCCTACAGTAAGATTGCAATCTCCTCCGTATATAGATATATGTATGTATTACGTGGCTCGTGAGACTATCTCTAAGCCCTCTCTAAGAACCACCCCTCAAGGACAACCCCCTCACGCAGAGACTAACCCTAAGGGTCCAAGTAC
>CAJNIZ010012614.1:52489-100559 GCA_905231905.1 Symbiodinium pilosum | reverse complement strand
CTCAATGGTAGTTTCCATTTTCTGTTCCATTGTCATTATAAAATCCCTATAGCCCGTATTTAGTACCATCGCTATAGTGGTTTCCATCTCCTTTTCCATTATCCCCACTCCTGTAAGCTTGATGCCCTAGCCCCGTCAACCAGTCAGTTGGAGCCGGGAGGCCTGCCAAGAATTGAAAAATGCGCAATACAAATGAGTTATAGTCGAAACTCCTTAAAGGGGTTATATAGGGGATTATATAGGGGACTACCATAGGGGTTATTAAGGGGGATACTAGTAGTTTAGACTATGGCTCAAATATGCGCATCCTTAATTCCTGGCCTCAAAATCTACCTCATGCCTGCCCACAGATGTTCATCTTCGGTGAGATTGAGGGTGCAGTGCCGACCTGGCCTTTAGTCAGGCTGAGGGGCCTTTCGGAGGTTTAGTTGAGGGTTTAGGTATCTAGCCACAACAGTGGAGAATCAAGCGAAACAATGGACAACGAAATGGAAACGATTATATGAAATTTAAGGCTCTAGGTTTGTCAGTGCTTGTCACAAAAGTTCGTGGCGCGGGTCTTGTGGACGTTAAGGCTTAGACTTCCAATGAGACCAAGGAACGTCCCAAAATTTAGGCGTTTTCATTTGTTGCCTCAGCCCCGTTTGATGATATACACTATGGTTAGTATTGTATAACTGCTAATAGTTTCCGCTTTCTTTTTCATTATCCCCGTATAATAAACCCTAAACCCTAATGACTATATAAACCCATTATTATAGTTCTCCTTTTGTTTTCCATTAACGCAACATCGGAAGATTACCTCGGTGCTGCTTGAGCGGGCGCCGGCCTTGGGGTCTTCAGCGTCCCCCCATCCTGAGAAATTCCCATGTTACGGGTCTAGGGTTTAGGGTTTAGGGTCCAGGCGTTGAGGGTTTAGGGTTTGGGGTTTATGGATTAGGGAGAAATTCCCATGTAATAAGACTTACTATCCCAAACCCTTAGCCTCAAACCCCAAATCCTCAGTAATTATAGTAAGTATAGTGATTATAGGAATTGTGGTAATAATATCCTAAACCTTAAACCCTAAATCCTACATAATCCCTTTGGAGCGCCCAGCCCGAGTGGACCCTGAAGCTATAGAGGTTGTACAGTCCTCTACAGAGGTACCATGAAGGGACGCGGAAGAGCCTTCATATCTCGTCCGTTTTGCCCATGTCAAGTCTCAGGGTTTAGGGTTTAGGGTTTAGGGTTTAGGGTTTAGGGAACCAATCCTCGGCGCGAACCTAGGGATCCAAACAGCCCAAACTAGTTAAGTTTCATAGATTTTAGGGTCCAACGTAGGTACTATTCATAAACATGGGGCCCCCAAAATAAATCCCCATCTGTGGTGCTTGGGGAAACCCTAAGGGGTAAACCCCAAACCCTAAACCCCAATTCGTAAACCCTAAACCCCCTAAACCCCAAAGCCCACGAGAGGCTTTACTGCAGTTGGAAGCTAGTATTTGACCCGGTCAAGTTCTCAGTCGTCCGGGGCGAGGCTCGGACGTTCCTGCAAAGGTTTGGGGTTTAGGGTTTAGGTTTGGGGTTTAGGGTGTAGGGTTTGGGGTTTAGGGCTTAGGGTTTAGGGTTGGGATACCTGTATGGGGGTCCCTAGAATAGCCTTTATAGTATATTGGGGTCCATATTGGGTCTCCCTTTGATGCCATTGGGATGTTCAGGGTAACCGTATACAGGGTGATGTAGGTTTTAGGGTTTAGGGGAGGGAGGTCCATTCGAAGGTTTCATGGTATTTATATATTTTTAGCCCACCACTGGAGAATCAAGTGGAAGCCAGATTTGGTCCACTTTTGGAAGCATCTTGACAGTTCCTAGGGCTCCATATGGTAGTTTCCCAGAATAGGAGAACTCCACTATGGACCCAAAATAGTATTTCTCCGCAGTATAGAGACCCCAAAAGGTACACCCAAACTTGGGAATCGCCCAAAATCAGGCAACTTTGGCTGTGAAGACTAGCGGTTGCCTTGGCTGGACAATAATTTTGCCCATAAATACGGGGACTTCAGTACAAAGAACACAGCTCACGAGATATTATAATCTTTCTTGGGCGGACCCCCCAAAAGGGACCCTGAGTTAGGGAAACCTTCCCATAATCCCTACATACCCACCTATAACTATAAACCTCTTTAAAGGTACCCCAAGCCCTAAATCTATGTTGGCCTCACATGCTCACATGCTGTCTATCTGGCCTTTGCTGCAGACCGAAGGGGAGACCTACACCAGCCACGTAAGCTCACAGGGCTTCTGCGTCTGGTGGACGGGCCTGGCTAAGCAAGTTTTCCTGCGTTTTGGCTGTGGTGGAGCAGTAGATGGAATAGAATACTGGTAGTGGCAGCTCATCCCCTGAATTTCATCAAATTGTGATGGTAATGTAGATAGTGGGTGGTTGTCGTCTTAGTCGTCATAGGTGTCCTAGTCGTAGGAAGAGGAGTACGTACTATGAGGGGCGGCAGCTGAGGCAGCAGGAGGGGCAAGATTGTTGTACTCGGCCTGCAATAGTTCGTGCAGGGGACACATAATGTTTGAAATCTCAAGAGTCATAATGGTATCTGGCATCAGCACAGCGGTTGAAGGATGTTAGCATCCACAGCCACGTGGAACTACTTATTAAGGTGGCAGTCATCTTGGTAGCCTTGAAGCCCTGAACCCCAAACCCTAAACCCCTAGACTCCTAAACCCTTAACCCTTGGCAGAGGTTAGCAGTTTCAAAGGTCAGGAAACTGACGGAGCAGTACGGCCTTCATGCCGAGGTCTGAAACTCTGAAATGGTAGACCCCAATGTAGACGCCAAAATACTATAATCCTTAATTATTGGGACTTTCAAAGGGGTACCCATAGTTTTGGGAAGCCACCAAATCCTTCCTCCAAGTCATCGTGGTCTCTTGCAACTTCCGAGCACAGGTGCTCATTGTACTAGCTTGCGAGCCTTCGTTATTTAGGGCCATGTGCGAGTGTAGGTAGGTTTGAGATGGGAGCTTTAAGAGGATCCTTAGCTACACATCCAGAAGGGCCGGCTCTCAGAAGAAGCCCTGATAGCGAACGTCTTGAGGTTTAGGTGCCAGGTAGGGTCCATGCAGCCAAGGAATCACCCAGTCTCAGTCCAGCTGGCGCTGAAAGCCCTGCAGGCAGCGTTGCCTGCAGTGGTTTGTTTTCTTGTAAGAGCATGCTCAGGTAACAATACGCTACATTTCGCTGTGCCCCTTTTGCAATGCTTGGGCAGCATCATTCACACGATGTTCAGTCCTGGACTTTAGCAATCATGGCTTATGTCGACCTGGCTGCCTTCCTGCTCCGATCGGCTCAAACTTTTTTTTGGGGGGGGCAGGGTAGCGGTGCTCCGTAGCAGGGGTTCACAGAGCAGCGCGGCGGCCGGGGTTCTGAGCTCAGCTGCAAGGTATCGGAAGAAGCTCGAAGTGCGTTCAGAGCCACTTTCTGTCTATGCTTTGAAGGAGCTCAGTTATAATAGGCCGCTACATTACAGAAGCCACAGCGCCCGTGTGTCAGGCATGGGCGAGACTGCAAGGGGGATGACTGCGTCTGGCTCGCCAGGGCCCTACTGCCTTGGCCCTGAAAGAAGCTTAACTCTATAGGGCTATGCTGGGGGGATGCTGAACAAGACTTTTATAGAGTGTAGAGCTAGTCCGCCTCAAAGTGTGCTCAATGTTTTCTGCGTTGAGTTGCGACCGTTGTCGCCGCCAGGTCCCTTGCTAAGGATGCTTGAAGTTATCGTCCTGCCATGTCACTGCTAAAGGTTTGACAGACAGGTATATCTTGACTTGGCTGGCGGGAGTGGACTTTAAACCACAGCCTTATCCCAATGCCTCACGGGTACATGTGGTTGCAGAAGTTGCTGGTTGCGGAAGTTGCTGGAAAAAGAAGGTGCAACCTTCAACCCTAACCCTAACTAAATCCTAAACCCTAAAATGTGAACCCAAAACCCAAAACCCGAAACCCGAAGTCCCTTAGACCCCGTAGCATGTAGCTGTCGGTCTGCCAGGGCAGATGAAACGGCTGCGTCCTGCGCTAAGTCGCATGAGGATGTCAGTTTTTCGCCACCCCATGCTTTTGGTATTGCCCGCACTCTGTAACAGGTTGCGTAAGGGTTTAGGGATAATATTTTTGACATAGGTTTTGTATAGCCCCTAATAGGGGTTACTAAGGGGGGTACTAGGACTGTACACTATAGCTCAAATCACCTTTTCAAGCGGCCATGATTTCCCACGGATGGAGGTGCTTCAGCGATGTGGAGGTTTAGATATCAACCTGCTGATGATTGCGTTCGTGGTTTAAGGTTTAGGGTTATATGGGTAGTTGTCAAAATTATGGTCCCTTTTTTGGGTCCCTATTATAATACGGCACCTAATATTTAGGGTACCCAAGCAGGGACCATAATTTTGACAACTACCCCTTTAAGGTTTAGGGCGGCCTGCGCCGAGGCTCTACAGGGGCATGGACGACTGGATCAGCGCTGCAATGAAGAAGGATGGCCGTTGATAACATTTGAGCTGTCATCTAAACTCCTGGTTTCCGCCGTAGCCCCTATAACACTCCGGTATACGATAATATACCATCATAGACTATAACATACCATAATATACCATAGTAGATTATAATATACTATCAATATACTACAATATACTGGACCCCCTTCAAAGAGTTGGGATTACAGCTCATTTGAGCAGGGGCTGCAGGATGAACAGCAGGCAAACCTCCTTGCAGGAAGTACGGGATGCGTATCATGCAAATTGCTCCAGGGATGTAGTATATTTTATTGTATGTTAGAGTATTTCATAGTATATTATAGTCTAATATGGCATAAAAGAGTATAGTATGGAAAATTATGGTATTTTATGGTATAAAATAGTATATTACAGTATTTAATAGTATATTAAATTATAGTATATCATCGTGTGTTATAGTATAATAGAGTGTATTACAGTTTATGATAGTATATTATGGTATATTACACGGATTCTAGGGTTTCTAGCATGTGTCTACATCATCCCACTTGCCACTTAATTTCCCACGGTCTCCATCGGATTCTTCAATATTCGACCTACGCAACATTCAACCCTAAGCCCTGTGCAGCATTGTAGTTTCCATCTAGGTAAGAAAACCTCTGATCTACTATTGATGGATGGAATCTTGCACCACCAAGGGGCCCTAAACTACTGTAGTTCCTAGGACTTTAGGGACTTCAGGTGGTGCAAGATTACCTCCATCAACAGTATCTACGGCCCATGAGCATGTACTTTAAGAGCTTGACTATGGCGATGGTTGGGTCCAAAGCCGACGGGTTTGGAAAAGTCTCTGGTACTTTCATGGTGTTCTTTTACGAAGGGGCTCCTGATAACCCCAGCCCGAAACTTGATGAAGCCTGTGTGTCGTTAAGATGTTGATGTTGTTCCTTCTGCCTGAGACTTTCGCGGATTCTACACTCCTGGGCGTCATAATCCTAAACCCTAAACCCCTAAACCCGTAAACATTCATAAGTGGAAGGCTATTTTGTGCAGTTCGCAGGGCCCAGTATGGCAACCATGTCCGAACCTGCAGCAGACCTGCTTTCTGATTTCCTGAAACGGACCGCAACGTCCACGAAACTGAGTCCTCAAGCCCGTCGGCTCTTGAAGCTTGAGTGGTATACGCGGTTCCTCATACCTAGAACCTTGAACCCTAAAACACCATCCTAAACCCCAAAGCCCGGAACCCTAAACCATAAACCTTAGAACCTAAACCTACAACCCGACAGAGCAGGATGGGTCTGGGCAGTTTGACAAGAACAGCAGCAACACCCTGTGTGCTAGGAGTCCGCCCCTGAGATTGGCAGGAAAGTTTTGGGAGCTTAGTCTTGCTAGGTGTCAATTGACAGAGCAATCCCCCTCACATACAAAGACGCGCCAGGATCTCCATGATATCCAGACAATGAGTTTTTTGATATGCCTAGGTCGAGATTCTACAGCCAAACGGTATGGCCTGAGGTGGTAGGAGTATCAAACCCAGTAGCTATGAGAGGTAGGTCTGGACCTTATGATTCTTTAGTCTTTTGGGCGTTTGGTGGGTAGGTGAGATTTAACAAGCACTCTCATTGTTCCGATTTTTTCAAAGCTTTTATGACAATTTTCCTTATCATTACGTCGAGCTTGGTTGGTTTAGTAACAACACAGCTGCTGAGGCATTAGAGTCAGAAACAAGCTTGAGGGTTTGGTTGTGGGGTTCAGCGGCTGAGGATTTACTGCCTGGTGCTTGTTGGGTAGTTATAGTCATCTTCGATTATTCGCTACAAGAGGCACGTTGCTCATTACCCTGATTCCGTACTACGCACCAAGGAGTTTCAGGCTTTGAAGGTTCAGAGGCAAAAGTTCGTAGGGTGTCGAGGTTTGTGTTTACGAATTTGTAGCATTGTTCTTCCTTGGTTAGATAATATTACGTTCTTTGGTCATTACGCACAAACGACCACGCTCATTCTTCGGGCTCAGGTGCCCTGTAGCGGCGCTTGGGCTAAAGTGGCCTGAAGGTACAGTCCTACTGTGACTACGGGACTTGCTATGCCTTCTGCGCTTTCAGATAGCGGAGAAGCAGTCATTGTCACGTATACTTTAGCTGGTGTAGACCCGAAATTGGCCACCTCAACCCATGCACTTCGGAAGCCCCTAGAATCGCGTTAGGGTTTAGGGTTTAGGGTTTAGGGTTTAGGGTTTAGGGCCCTATAAGGCCTCAGCTGCAATACCCCAAGGCTCTTGACGCTGAGACCCTTCAAGGGTTGAGACCCCAATCCCTGAAGCCCCTAGCTTTGCGCAGCCAACAGTGTACTTCAACGGCCCCTGAAAGCCATCCCTGAGTCCTGAGCTCTAAACCACAAGATAACGTAGTAGTTTCCACTTTATTTCCCATTATCCCAATATATCTCCAATATAACCCTAACATTATTAAAACCTAAATAGTAGTTTTCACTTTATTTCCCATTATTCCAATATATTTCCAACCTAAGCCCAGTCTTGTTTTCAGAAATGGATGGTGCCCTGAAGCACCTGGAAGAGAATGATGGCATCACCCAGGCCCACCGATAGGGGAGATCGCAAGTTGTAAGTTATATCCTTCAGTCTCTGATAAGTTTTAAAATGGCAAATGTGGATGGCACCAGTGCTTCGTAGTATTGCTGGGTTGGGTTGTATTGAGCGTAGGCTGAGGTTTTGTATATAGTAATGTAGGAGAAAGTCAGTTTGAGAAGCACGCATGTCAGGTTGACAGTCCATCATGGTTCTAACCCTGAGCCCTAAGCCCTAAACCCATGACCCCAAACAGCGGGGATCTCCGGATAGGGTTGGTCGGAGGGTGTAAGGTTTTGGGAGCTTGCTTTGGTTTTAAGGAGTTCTGAATCCCAAATCCCAGACAGTTATGAATCGCCAGAGCATGTGGGAGTTTCTGGATGATCCAAATATTGACCTGTGGGAGTTTCTCCAGGCAAGCACTTCTACCAGAGACTCCACGATCTTGTTTCCCTATCCTTGCAGCCCCCATGTGACTTCACGGTGTCTACAGTCTGTAGGCCGGCGGCACAGGGCCACTGCGAAATCTTTTGAAATCCAGTAAGATACATTATTGAATATAGCGTATTATAGTATATTTTAATCTATGAAAGTATATCATAGTATACAATAGTATGGTATACTATAGTATATTATAGTTTAGTTTAGTATGTTATGGGAAATTATAGTATATTATCGTATATTATATTGGACCCTGCTGGCAAACTCTCACGTCTAATTGGCCATGGTCAGCACGCTGCATTTCATGTACTGCGCTTAAGCAGATGCCAGCTTGCTCTGGGGCATGGGCTTTTGCTTGAATTCATCGAGGGTAGTATTGGGGTTATATTCGAGAATTTATTAGGGGTTACATTGGGGTTATATTAGGACAATTGAAAAGAAAATGGAAACTACTAATATAATGGGGTTATATAGAGTTCAGGGTTTTGCGTTTAGCTAGCTAGTCCATCAACATGGATCCCACCGGCTCCGTATGTCACTGTCTGGCTCCGTGGTAGAAAGTAGGGCATCCAGGAATGATGAATCTGAGCAACTTCGGCTGCCTAAGCAGATTTTGAGTGTGACCACGGTAGGCATGATTTTCAGCAAGAATAGTGTCTATAAGGACGAGCAGATTGTCATTGAAATGATGTTTCTTGCCAAGATCTCTGAAGAGTAATCTGTCTATATGTATATATATATACATATTTAAACTCCCTCATTCCCTACTGACCCGCAGTAAGCTCAGTCATCCAGGCATGGGGGGTCTCCACAAAAATTGATCCTTTCTTTGAGTCTCAAGGAATGATCTCGTGAAGGAAGTCCTCTAATTTTGATAAGGTAATGATTATAGTCCCCCTTAAGTAGATAGAATATGGGGTATATGGGGATCTCATTATAATATACCCAAAGCCATATTCTATCTACTTAAGGAGGACTATAGATTCTGCAGGAGAAGCGGGAAGAGCTCATCAAAAAGACTTTCGAGAAGGTCTATTTGAACATGGGAAGCGAGGCAGCTCTTTAGGGTTTAGGGTTTAGGGTTTATTGTTTAGGATTTAGGGTTCAGGGTTTAGGGTTTATTGTTTAGGGTTTAGGGTTTACTGTTTAGGGTTTAGAGTTTAGGGATGAAGCTTTCTGGCCAGCTATGACGTTCACGGTGTGTTATATGGGTTATTCTTACAATTAGGGTCCCATTTTGGTACCCGTAAATATTGGGTGCCGTAACAATAGAATCTTTCACCAAAAGGGGTCCATGATTTTGGGAAGAACCCATATACACAGACTTCTTGATGGTTGCTTCATTTGGAGCCATCATTCTCCTTTAGCCATGTCCTTTGAGTACTCAGAACATTGCCCTAAAGCCTGGCGCCTCAGTTGCAGTTGGGGCGTCTGCAAACTTACAAGTGCTAAAGGGGGTGGAGGAGAGGATTCCAGGAATAAAGATTGTGTAATAGTTGCCATAGTCACTTCCCTTTCAGCACCAGCCACCTTAAGGTTAACCCAGGGCCTTTGTAAATGTGGTGGTCCTAGTGCCTGGGCCCAATGCATCGGCTTAGAGAACCAGACCTGATCAGCAATTTAGATGATAGAAACAACAGCAGCAAAAGTCGAGCAATTAGTAGTACTAACAGAACAAGTAGTAATCAAAGTAGTAGTTCCAGTAATAGTAGCAATAGTAGTGATGGTGGTGATTGGAGCAGTAAAACTGGTAGTAACAGTGCAAGCAGGTATAGTCATACTACTAGTAATAGTAGCGTTGGCTTCCTTTTCCATATTATTGAGGACTGGCCCGTGCTGCCTTGAGAACCCAGCTCCTGTGCGAGCCACGCCGCAGATTCCACCCTCGCAGCTCAAAAATGCCATCGTCATCAAGACAAACAAGCTGCGGCCTTACGTTGGGAAATAGGCATTATGTTAGCATCGCGGAGAGCTCCCTGCAAGGTAGCCTTAAGCCCTAAAACAAACCCTAAACCGCGTGGTCTGCAAGCCAACATTTCTGAAAGATGTCGAGGCATTTCTTTCGTGGCTGTTCTTCTACAACTGCTATAGTATATTGGGGTTTATCTTGGAATAATGGAAAATATGATGGAAACTACTATAGTATATTGGGGTTATATTGAGATAATGGAAAATAAGCTGGAAACCAGCCCAGTACATGTGGGTTATATTGGGATACCAGTCCGGCCACGCATATCGGCCTGCTACGAAAATGCTTCTCAGGAATGGCCCATCCAACCTGGACCCTACAATTAAGGATTGAGGGTTAAGAGTGGCGGGCTTAGAGTTTAGGGTATACTGGGGTTATCACTATGTGTACTGGGGTTATACCATGAACCCTGAACTACTCCCTGGATTCACTCGGACTCTCATAAGTTCCTGTTAAGGGTCCCACCTTGTACCACAAAAAATACACTTTCTTGTTCCAGCTTTCATAGAGTTCTAGAAACAGTAGCGAGAAGGACCGACTCAATTCCTTTAGGCCCGGGCTGAGCCCGAAGCCTTCAAACTAATCCTGGTCGGCAAAGGCGGCAGTCAGCTCATACAAATATGAAAACTAGCCTTGAGCCAGCAGGTCATCGCAAGGTCTCTTAAAACATGTGCGGGAGAGCAATGGAAGCCGAGGTAGGGCATTTGCATTTATGACTTTTATCCTCGCTGCTCGCATCCTTGCTGGTGTTGTCAAACCTGCAAAAAACTGCCAAACTGCAAACTCTCATCCCAATCTTGATTCGCCCCAAACTCAGAAGCCCGACAAGAAGCCCGCAGCCTTAAGCCCGGAAACCCAAACCAAGCACCAAAAGATTATAGCTCAAACAAAACGAAAAGCAAAGCCCGACACTATAAAACCTATAGTGTACCCCTATATACTAGTAGTTTCCATTTTATTTTCCATTTCCCGAAGTAACCATATTCTATCCTCCTATAAAATAGTGTTGTCCATTCTATTTTCCACTATCTTATATAACCCTATATATTATACCCCTACATAATAGTAGTTTCCATTGCAGCCTCAGGTTCTAGATCCTAAGCCCTACATCCCCAAATCCTGAACCCTAAATCCTAAATCCCAAACCCGACCTCAGGTTCCATCCCGTCACAGTGGTCTTTCTTCAGATCATTACTCTGGGGCTTTTCACCATCTTCCGACCGCAGGCCCGGTCCGGAGTTCACCCTTATTCCGATGGAAAAGCACACGGAAACTATTAGAATGAGGTTATATAGGGTTTAGGGTGTAATGGAAAATGACATGGAAACTATTATGATATAGGGGTATAATATAGGGTTATATAGGGATAATGGAAAAACTACTATTATGGCTGTTCCCGAGACAGTCACCTGTAACAAAGACAAAGAGATTCAAGGAGTCCCTTTTTGGGTGAGCCTTTTTTCTAGTTCCGTGTAGCACCGGGATAGTGTGGGGGCGTGCTCACTTGCTAGGGGAAGGGGTTGCTGGTCCAGACGGATTTCCATTTTAGTTTCCAGTATGCCTATGTAACCCTATATTATAGCACGATATAATCGTAGTTTTCATTGTGTTTTCCATTACCTAAACCTTAATTCCTGAAGGATTCTGTTGGAGGCTTGGGTTGCTAGTGTTGTTGCTTTTTCCAGGGCCCTTCTTGCCACCTGCACAAGAGACTCAAAGATGAGGTTTGTCTTGCTACTTCCAAACGTGTAGGATCCTCATGGGGTATGTGCATGACAGCAAACACGAATCTTAACGTTAGTTTCCCAAAGCATGTTGACCCCAATGTAGACCCCCAACTACTCCAGTCCTTTTAATAAGGGACCTCCCAGAAGGTAACCCCCACATAGAATCTGCACATCACTCTTTGGCCCTTTTTCTTCCTCTAAACATCCTGGGTATGTAGTTCGAGCGATACCCGAGGATGATGAGACCATTCTCGTCCTGACGGAGGGTGGACGTGTGTACCTGCTAAAGGCCGGGGCTTGGGCAGCAGGAGGGATGTTGTTGTGTTTATGCAGGGCTTCTGTGGGGTTCCTTCGGGGTTATATGAGCAAAAGTCCAAACTCCTGAAAGGGCGTTATAAAAAGCATTATCTAGGGGAATGCTATAGGGGTTAGGGGGATACTAGGGGATATAGGCTATAGCTCATATATCCCTATATATCCCCTTTACACCCCTTTAAGGTAACCCTTTTGGGAACCTTAAATCTCTCTATATATCCTTATATCCCCTAAACCCTAAACCCTAAATCCCATTGGTTGTAGGTTTGGGACCAAGGTTTCAGGCTCCAGAGTTAGGGCGACGTCTGGGGACGACAGGCAGGGGTCTCTGGGGCAGTCAGTTGGGTCTTAGCCGGCTGTTGCGCATGAAGATGCACAGCGCCGAAGGGACGCAGAAAGTGTGGCCAGCTTATTACTATATACTATAACCCTCAGTATATCATTATAATACCCTCAGTTTCCACTTCATTTTCCATTTGATTCTACATTTTTGGGGTTTATTGGGGTATCTAACTTTTGATGCTTCTCAGCCTTAGCATCCTACACTTCGAGCTTTCGTGAGTTGCTGGGCTGTTGACGCATTGAATATTTTTTAGGAAAAAATGTATTTGGGAGATTGGATACCCGAAAAGGGGTTGTGTGGCCGCCCAAACTGAGCGGTATCCTTTTTCTAGCCAGTCGTGAATTTCAGTGGCCCAGACGCCTTAAAGGATCCAAAACATGGAACCCCCTGATAATCCCCTAGTTTCCCCAATGTAGTAGTGGGTTCGTATTGCGGGGTTTCCATTTGTTGGATCCTTTTAACCCTAAACCCTAAGCCCTATATTTGGGGTTTCCAATTTTTTGGATCCTTTAGGGGATCTGGGGAGGCTGGAGTTACGGTTGCCGCTCTGACTTTCAGGCTTCTTCTCAGAATGAGGGTCTGCAATCCCTTCATGGTCGCTAGTAAGCAATGGAATGGAAAGACAAGGAAGTTTAGGGGCTACTTCATGGACGCGTTCCTCCCTCGGTGCTAATCACCGGGAAGTTGAAGCTCCGAAATCTATTGGTGGGTCTTCGTTGTCAGTGATAGGAATATTTTTCGTGTATTATTATGGCTATTAAGGTTGTGGCTGTTCGTGTGAGCAGTTGTTGTATATGGATTTCCAGACCGATCTCCTTCGGCAGTGACCCAAGTTGGAGCTTCAAAAGATTTGCTGCAGTGCAGCAGCCATTCTTATTGTGGATGACTACGTCCTCTGAAATTGGTCCGGTGCTTAATGTGCAAGAGTAAAAAAGGTCCCTCATGCCATTGGCTAGTAACTTTATGTTGACAAAGTAAAAATGGATTTCGGTGGGGGCCAAGAGGACTCAAAAATCGGTTTCGAGCACTGCCCTCAAAGATTGAATCATGGGCCGGCAAGCCCCTGAGCTTTGTAAGGAGAATGGGCATATCCCTTAACCCTAAACATAATGGAATCTACTATATTATAGTAAGGAATATATGGGGGTGATATAGGGAGAATGGAAAAGAAAATGGAAACTACTGTTATAAATATGATGATGATGCTGATGATAATGATGATGATGCTCACCACAGTTCGCTGGACATCATCGTTGCATCACTCCTGAGGTGGAGCGACCGAACGCCTTTGGTGTGGATTTGCACGTGCCCCCCTCGGCTGCAGCAGTATGCTTCCGTAGTAGAATTAACATGGGCATGTGCTTGCAGAGTGTTGCTTTTCAGCAAGATATCGAGTCACCGGGCTTTCAAGCCTCAGTACTTTCGTATTTAAGCCCCATTGTGTATGTCGTTGCACACAGGTCCCCCAAGACAGAGCCCTCAAAAGTATTCCGCAAGTTCTATTCCGCAAACTCAGCAAAAGGCACATGAAAGTATGATAAGATCCTGCCAACCCAACGAGTCGTGACAAGTTGCGGAGCAGATAATCCGAATTGCGCAGTTGCCAACGGCATCTTAATCTGTCACCCAATCCTGAAGCCCCATACCTTGGGTGCTGCCCCCCCCTCAGTAACAGTTAGATAATAATTCTAATATGGTTATATATATAGCCCTTTATAGGACCCTAATATAGACTGTTACTGGGTGGGGGTAGTACCCAACCCATACCCACTTTTCCCAGGTGGCCCTGATGACATTCCTGCGACTGATACTCGTCATGGTCATCATCGTGGCAGTCCCAGTATGAGCAAATGCATGTGATTAGTATTTTATTTGGGGATACTATGGTACCCATTATGGAGTAAGATTATATCCTCCTTGTGGGGTATAGTATTTTATGTAAGGAATATAATCCTACTAGGTTCAACCACAAAAAAACACTCCTCATGTGTGCTTGCCCGGATTAGGGTCTCCTTTCCAGATTCTGTACGGGATGATTCAAGCTGTGAAGACAAATGATTTTTAGTGTGGGGGCGGAATCGCATGCTTTGGAGTATCGCCGAGATTTCTTCCCTTTTTCCGGCATGTCCATTAGTATCCATTTTCTTGTACATTATCCCAAGATAACCCCAATGTACTATAGTAGTTTCCATTTTCTTTTCCATTCCCAAAATGATATTGCGCAGGGACTTACAACAAACTATGGTACAGCAGTGGCCAACCTTCAACTCCACACCCTAAACCCTAAATAGTAGCATTTTCTTATCCATTATCCCAATATAGCCCCAATAGAATAGTCTAAACTCCTAGTATCCCCCCAAACCCTAAACCTATAACCCCAATGATAGAGCCTATATTAATTGAATCTCCAGCTTTTCAGTCCTGAAAAGGTGATAATGTTCCCAAAGCACCTGGAAACCTAGCCCTAGGTTCTATAATCCCGAAATCCAAGCACCCCAGAACCAAGTCCCAGAACCCACTGCCCTGAACCTTGCGAGCACAAACTTGAAGCAATGATCTTACTGCTTCTTCGTAGGGATTAAGGGAATATAATCCCTATGTAGTTCCCACCAAACAGATTCCCTTACTTGCTACTAAGAACTAGTAAGAATTTTAAAGCACATTCCAAGGTTACCGCCCCGTCCTTCGTTGTCATGTTTTTCGGTTACACCGGCGTGGCTGCCTTGGTATAGGGCCTTAATTATTTACCCGATTTTGCATGGGTGCATGTCTTGCGGTAAGCTCCAGGCTTTTGGAATTTGTTGCAAGCAATCAAATGATTTGTATTTTCTGACTTGCTTGGCGAGGAGCCAGCTGTTGGAAGTCGCTGAAGTATCCAGATGCTACTACGAGCTTGGAGTCTTCTAAGTCCGTTTAGGGTTTGGGGTTTAGGTTACGCTGCGGTTGAGGATTGACGTCCAGCCCTGAAAAGGTCGATGTTATCATGATCATGCAGGAGCTTCTCAAATTCAATAGAATCCCAAGGGGGACCCCCATAGCCTTCATAATGACCCCCGTATCTCCGTGAGCTGAAGTCCAGAACCCCTTGGGGCAGATCCATCCCTTCGCGGACTCCTTTCATCCAAGGCCTGAAGACAGTCGAGGGTTTATAGTCCCCCTTAAGTAGATAGATTTGGGGATATATGGGGATCTTACTATAATGTACTCAAAGCCATATACTATCGACTTAAGGGGGACCGTGGGTTTAGGGTTTAGGGTTGCGGGTAAGAAGCCCGGCAAGTTTCGGAAGCTTCCACCATAACATCTCAACAGCCCAGCCGAAAACCTCCACTTCCGCGCCCCTAAAGGCCCGCACCTCAGACCGTCAAAGCCTACACCTCCAAGCCCCCAGTGCCCTATATTGGGGTTATATAAGGGTTATATAGGGTATAATATTGGGGTTATATAAGGGTTATATAGGGTATAATATTGGGGTTATATTGGGAGAATGGAAAAGAAAATGGAAACTACGATGTGGGTTTAGGGTTTAGATTGGGTACTGCCCCCACCTAGTAACAGTATTAGGGGTCCTATTAAGGGCTATATATAACCATAGTATACTTATTATCCAGCTGTTACTGAGTGGGGGCAGTACCCAACCTAAGCCTTTAATTCCACAACACCAAACCCTTGTTCAACAGAATTAGGACACTGTCGAGGCATATGAGTAGAGCTTCCTAATTGCTGGGGTTACCAAAATCCATTTATTGCCCAAATCCTCATCCCTTCAAAGTCGTGTATACCCACAACTACCATTTGATTTTCAATCTTCTCTTCCAGCTGGTTCCCTAAGCCCTAAGCCCTAAACCAAACCCTAAACCTTATGCCCCAAAGCCACTCCCCAAGCCCGATTTGAGGCCGACACAGGGGGCATGGAGCTGAAGGGTGAGGGCAACTTCATTCAGATGGTGCGCCTGTGGGGTGGAGGGTTTAGGGGGTTTAGGGTTTCGGGTTGTGGGGTGGAGGGTTTAGGGATTAGGGGGTTTTGAAGGGTTAAAGGTTTAGGGCATTTTTGGGTTGTAGTTTTTTTGGTATATAAGTCGGGATAAGGGGAAACACAGCAGACAGTGACGTGGGCTCTATCCCGTATCATGGCATTACTTGTTGCCATGAGGATAGGAAGGATGAGCAGCGATGACCGTACTTGGAGTGTGGGTGGTAGATTTGGCCACAGTGCAGCGGGTGTATTCGCAGTGTCCCTCATCTCTTCCCTTCTACTCCCGAAATCCTAAAGCCCAAAACCTTAAACTCTAAACCCCAAAATCCCTAAAGCTTAAACCCTCAACCCTCAACCCTGGGTCTTCTTTCCAGGCAGGCAACCCAAATCTGATGCCACCCGGTAAATTCCAATGACTGCGACGCCAACATCGGAAGTTGTAGCCAGGGACTCCCAACCGCGGGCTAGTAAGGGTTAGGGTTTATGGTTTAGGGTTTAGGGGTTCGGGGTTTGTTTGAGGGTCGGGTCAGCTGCCGAATGATTTGGTTCAGAAGATGGGGTCTATGGGGATCTTATTATAACATACCCAAAGCCATATTCTATCTACTGTTTTTATTGCCGTTATTATTCCCATATTTCTATTACTATTGTGATGCACATTGAAGTGTTTGAGTTTAGAGCTGATGATGCGATCCAGGTCTGGAAAGATTGAGTTTCTGCTGCTGCTGTGGTTTTGCGTGGGGTGCAGGCTTAGTCACTGCATCCAGAACAAAGATTGAGTTTCTTTAGGGTTTAGGGTTCAGGGTTTAGAGTTAAGGGTTTAGGGTCCTTGTTCCCAGGAAACGCCTAGCCGCTAGCCGAGATCCAGTGACTTTACGGTACACCAAGATGACGCATTCTGTCGGCTGGATACCTTGCATCATCTATCCCGAAGCCCTAAGCTATGAGCTACTGGGGGCCAGTAGGTAACAAGGGAATCTACTATCCTAAGCCTTCAACCCTAAACCCTAAAGGGATTATAAAGGGATCATATTCCAGCATTCCCTACTTACCACCAGTAAGATAAACCTTAAGTTTGATGACCCTGACTTCCCAACTCCTACTCCATCCCACAGCATCGCGGCAGGAGCTTGAGCTGGATCAGAAAGTGTACGGCAAGGCGTAGCACACCTGTCACACACTGTACATGTACATGTCTTTGTAAACATCTACACACACATATATATATATATATGTGTAAAAGTTCATGTAAACATATATATGTACATATTTACACACACATTGTTTTTCTATATAACGATGATCTAGAATTGTTATTCAGGAGCTGTGAAACATACTTTTTTCGTGCTACGCAACCGATGAGGCTTGGAATTGAGGCGCAAGGTGAAGTTTCTCAGGTGTATGGTCTTGTTCTCAAGGAGGTGTCCATGCGTCAGAGCTACGACCCCAAATCCTTAAGCTCAAGCCCGGAACACTACACCCTCAAACTTGTTTCTTATTTCTTTGGATGCCAGTCATGGGCAACGGACTCAGGCTCCAATCCTAGATTTGCATCACAGTTATGCGAGCAACCGCTGAAGCCGAATCAGGAACCTTAGATGTTTTTAGGAACCTTGCTTTCCCATTCGAAATATTCAGCACTCCCCCCAAGTGCCCAATGTTCACCATTCTTCCAATTCACAAGGTTTCTTGTAGGGAATATTTCAATATCTAATAACAAGTTTTTCCCCAATATCAACGGGCCTCCTATAGGGAATATCTAATCTGACACAGAACTCGTAGACTTTCACTATCAAGCCTAAGTGTCTTTTGAAAAGGCTGCACGGAACTCCATGGTTCTCGTGGGCGTAGGCGTAAGGAGCCAAGACTTGCGCGGAGAGAGGGGAGGAGGGGAGTAGTGTAGCAGGTTTAGGGTTTAGGTTTGAGGGTTAAGTTTTGAGGGTTTAAGGGTTTAGGGTTTAGGGTTTAGGGTTGAGGGTTCAGTTTTGAGGGTTTAAGGGTTTAGGGTTCAGAATTTAGGGTTCTAGGGTTTAGGGTTAAGGGTCAATGTAGCAGCCTCAGTAGTTATCAATGTTGTTATAGTCCTAGGTTCCCTCTGTAGTATGGTAGAAGGTGCCTCAAGTAGACTTCAACATGATATCTGGTTTTCAGATCCTGAGGTACAGTACCCTAACCCCTAAATCCTAAACCCTGAACGCTAATCCCTAAACCCTAAACCTTTAATTACAGTACCTCCACATTGTCATGCACCATACCCCTGCTGACAAATATCCCTTGCCTATATTGGGTACTCATGAGGAAGTAGCAGGATAGAATCCTGGACATGTAGCATCTGTGGCAAAGAGTAACTGTCAAGGTATGGATACGTTCAAAGCTGCTTGTGACGGTGGAGAACAATATGCTGTTTTGGATTTGGGGCTTACACGTCCCTGAGCCCTAAACCTTAACCTTACAGTGTGTCCCAGGACTACCCAACAGCTTAGTTTCTAATCCCATAAGATATTATGATATACTCTAGTAATTACATTAGAATACACTACAATATATCATAACATGCTATAATATATCATAATATACCATACTATATCATAACATACTACAATATACTACCAGTTCTTAGGTCCTGAGCTAGCATGCAGCTGAGGGATCCATCCTTGTCGCAGCTGGATGCTGGCTCTACACGCCAAAGCCCTGGCACGGTGATTGGGCTTATTCTCGTTATTGCTTAGGAGGGCCTCCCACCCTGTAATAGTGGTATAAGAGGAATATAAGAGGATCCGAATATAATCAGCTTTATCCCTTCTAGTCACACCTAAGTTATTGCTGCCGTTATATAAGGATGTTACCCCAAAGACTGGAGAATCAAATGGACAAGAACATGGAAATTGAAATGGTAACTTGGTTTGCATAGCGCGTTAAAGGGAAAATGTGACTGCTACCGCGGTGGGTTCAGGATTTGGGTTTTACGTTTCTGCAGTGGAATTCACTGTGAGGGGTTTCAGGTCTGGCGTAGGCCGTCAATCTTTGGGATGCAGCATTACCTGCTGTGAATATCATCACAGATTGGGCGGTTGATCCTCCGAGCCCTCTCATCTTTTTTCCCAGGAAGTCTCTACGGCAGCTGATGGACACTGGCGTAACAGCCCATGAACAGACCAGTGGTTGTACAGCCTACGGGTTTTACAGAGTATGCAATGCCGCCTCCGTTCCAGAGTCCAAACGAGGCTTTCCCAGATATGAGCAAGTTCTCACAGTCCAATCCAAGTTTCCGCGGCCTTCTGCAAGCTTTGCCTCACCAACGTTGGCCTTTTCCTGGATGTGGGTGGTGTACTAGCCACAGGCCGAAGCCCCAACACCCAAAAACCTAAGTGCCAAACCTAAAGCCCACAAGCCCAAGCCCTTCAGAATCCTAAGTTCCAAAACTGCAAATCGCAAGCCCCCACGAAAATGTTTGAGGCATTGGCCTGCAGACTATGCCTGGGTCTCGGATCTTTGGAAAGCTTGCGCTAGGGTTTAGGGTTTAGGGTCTCAGCTGGAGATACAGGATGAGCCAGATGTGACAATGGGCGAAGATTTTGTGGTTAGGATGCAATCCTCTTGTCCAAAAGTGTTGACATCGTTGTAGTTGTAAAGATAACCTCACATGTGCTACTGTCGACCAAGGGAGCATTAAGGGTGGACATAGGGTCCTTATTGTAGGTATGTATCGTCCTTCACATAATCCGAAACAAGGATGTGGTAGTTTCCCAAAATAGCGGACCCGTTTATAGACCCAAAATTCTATAATTTTTTTTGATGGGGGCCCCCAACAACGTACCCCCAATTTTGGGAAACCCGCATGTAGGAAATATTGGCAGTAGCTCACATAAGCTTCGAGAGCATTTTCAGTGCGGACTTCAGGGGCACGTAGCTCGCTCCTGTGGCCTGGGTTTTAGTCCACGTTCCCAAAGGGACAATGTCTTCTCCCCTGCATAGAAAGCCATCGTGAACTAATCTGGCATCTTTGGGCATGGAGAGTCGATGTTGGAATCAAAATCAACTTTGCCACAGCAAAACGGATGAGACCGTCCAGAATGAGGAGCAACAGCATCGGCTTTCCTCAAAGAGAATGCTGCTCCGTATGCAGCCTACACACATGGTGAGCAGTGTAGAGCCCTCCAACAGGGGTCACAATTTGGCACCTTGATGACGGAGATCCAGCAACCCCAACCCCCTCAAGAAGACATTCACCCTAAATCTTGAATCCCAAGACTCATAGCTTCCTATGCAACGGAACCCCAAAGTCTGAGCATGCCCCACAAGAATATCACATGTGCGTGCCAGAGCGTTAGGCAACGCGATCACGCCAAAGTTTCAAGGCAGAGACAGTGTCATCCATTCAGTGCGCTTGGAGGGTTTCGAAGTGGAGTTGTGAGTTTAAGGGTGAAGCATTCGAGCTTAGTTGAAGGGTTATGCCATTAGGATTATGGGGTGGGGGGGATGTGTGAGCTGATGCATGGATTGGTGGAGGTTTATGCGCTCGGATGGGACCCTTGCTGGAGTCACCATTTCCGAGGAAACGTAAAACAGCTTCAGCTTCAATCATCGAAGCCTACAGGGAAAAGGGAAGTCCAAGAACTACTTGTGAGGCTTTCTTAGGCTGTTCTACCGCAGTTGGCGGAGGTTGAGGTTCGGCGGTTGGAAGCAATTTCAGGTCAATTCTGATGCTTGCAAACAACGTCCACAGGGCAGGCTTGGGTTTTTCGTCCCTGCCTAATCCGCTGGGAATCACTATGGACCATTATCATCTCTTCAAATCCCTATATCCCCCATGTGGATCCTTTTGGCTTTCTACCATATGTATACATAGCATTCTTCAGAGAAAGTAGACCTGGTCGGGCAGGTACACGATATCAGGAACTAAGCTGGCACGGAAGCTGATGATGCGACTTTACTTCGGCAAGTACCCGGGTCAGGCAGGGATCTGGGTTGTGGGATTCACGGAGCTGGACCCAGTAATTCATGCTTCATAGCACTCTCACCTCTAGATGCATGAAGTCCACTGTTCAAGCGTACTTGTCACATTACTTGCGGGGAGGTCGGGTAAGGCTTGAGAGGCTGAAGTTTACGGTTGAAGCAGATTGGAACATAGCCCGAGCATTTGAGATGTGCGTGGATGAGCTCTTCTGAGGCATGGATAGAATCTTTTTGCATGTCACCCTCATAAACAGAATGATGAATATGCATACGGCCGCGCGCCATTCAGTACTCTCCGGGAATAGAGATCAGGCGGACTTGAACCCGCCAAAACCAATAGCCTGGGTTGCTGTTAAGGAGCTTAAATTAAGTTACCATAACGGGTATATATATATATATAGTAAATAATAGGGTTTCCCCAATATAGTAACTTAATTTAAGTTCCTTAACAGCAACTCAGTTTTTTGTCAGGTTTGCTCTTGAAGGCTGCTTCTCTACTCAGTGATGTGGAGCCAGGATGATGCTGACGATGTATAGTCCCCCTTAAGTAGAAAATAGAGTCCCCCCTATGTTTAGGGTTTAGGGTTTAGGGATTATTGGGCTTATATAGGGATCATGGAAAAGAAAATGGAAACTACTATATTAGAATAGGGTATATATTGGGGCTATAGTCCCCCTTAAGTAGATAGAATATGGCTTTGGGTATATTATAATCCATATTCTATCTACTTAAGGGGGACTACAGATGATCTCATGGTGACGGTGCAGACCTAGTCTCGCTCAGGCTGTTGAGTTTGCAGCCACGCTTTCTTCTCACCTAGTTCCGGTCAGTCGACAGCGGTGATGATACTGATGCTGGTGATGATGATGACAATGCTGATATTTACGCTGAGGAGGATGTTTATTAAGATGAGATGCTGGTGATGATGATGACGATGATGTTTGTTATGACCATGATGAAAACGACGAAGACGGTGTTGATGATGAATTATAGCGCAATACACGGGCATTATCCCTATATAGCCCATTGTAGTAGTTTCCATTTTCTTTTCCATTACCCCTATATAACCCCAAGATATACCTAAGTATCCCTATATTTCCCGCAGTTTCCATTTCATTTTCCATTTTCTTTTCCATTTGATTCTCCATTATAGGGGGATAATCCCTTAACCTTATATAGCCCATCCTATATAACCCCAATATAACCCTATATTTAAGTTCCTGTTCGTTGCATTCCAGGCGGCTCTGGATGGTGTCGGCCTAGCAATCGGCTGTTCTGCAGGCTGGGAACTTAGGGGTACCATTTTGGGGGTCCCAATAATAAGGGTTTAGGGTGTAGGGTTTAGGGTTTAGGGTGGGATAATAGTATTTTGGGGTCTATATTGGGGTCCCCCTATTTAGGGAAATTACCATATCCCTCTATACTCAAACATGTTCCGATTCTGGGCATGCCCGCGACGCCACTTTGTAGGCCCTTGAGTCAGGAATGCAGAGTCTCCACATCTTCTACTCATACTTGGCGTGAATTCCAGAAGGCGTATTCCCACAACAAAGGTCATGGTTCTCAATCATGAAGCGTGGTCACCTACTGTAACTCTTGAGTGACGGTGCTGCAGGCAGCCAGTCCAGCTGCGCTTCATTGTTGCTTAAGCCCCAAACCTGAAAGCCTGACACACCAGCCTAACACCTAAACCCCAAATGTTTAACGTAATGTAGACCCTGATTAATGAACCCCCTCCCCAGTAGGGATTTTTATAGGGATCCTAATATTTAGGCCCTTAAAAGGAGGGGGTTTATTCATCATGGGTCTACATTAAGCCCTGCTCTGTCCCTTCCAGCCCTAACTTCAGAAACTACCATTTGCCCACAAGTCCGTTGTTGTCCATCTCATGAAGGTCGCAATAAGGGTGTCCATGCGAGGCTCCAACCCACCTCAACACTACACTCTAGACCTTAAACCCTACACTTTAGGCAGTGTAAACCCTAAACTTCACAGCTTAAACCCTAAACCCCCAAAACCCTAAACCCTAAACCTCTGAACCCCTAAACCCTTAAACCCCAAACCCCCAAAGGGAGTTGCTGTGTTTGTCCAAGAGGCCCCGTTCCAACTTCGGAGCTCTGCGAGCCTGCAGCTGCTGCTCTCGGTAGTGGGGATGCCCGGGGTGCTTCGCACCGCAGGGTTTATCGATCACGGTTTGGGGGTTGGGGTTTAGGGTTTAGGATGGTCTAAGACCAGGGTTTGGGGTTTAGGATGGTCGGAGACCAGGGTCTGAGGTGTAGGACAGTCTAAGACTAGGGTTTAGGGTTTAGGGTTTAGGATGGATTAGGGTTTAGGGTTTAGGATGGTCTAAGACTAGGGTTTAAGGTTTAGGATGGATTCGGGTTCAGGCTTTTGGATGGTCTAAGACTAGGGTTTAGGGTTTAGGATGGTTTAGGGCTTCGGGTTTAGGAAGTTTTGGGGAGGTTTGGGAATTCTAGTGGAACATGGAATGTAAGGCGGATCGTGGAGAGTCAGAGAGGGTCATGGAGTGGTGCATAGGGTTTGACATGTAGGGGCCTCAATATTTCGAATAATGTAGACCCATAGTTGATAAACCCCTGGCCTAAGTATTAGGATCCCGATTATAATCCCTATTAAGGGGAGGGGGTTTATTAATCCGGGGTCTGGGTAAGGCTTTTGGGGTACTTGCTCCAGGATAGTTATAGTTAATGTACAGGTATGAAGGGATGAAAGGGGGATGATGCTGGTCGTTATTCAGGCTTCTTCAGTGGGGATCGGATCTAGATGCGTATAGGGATGTGCTGATTTGAAGAAGAGTGTGGTGCTGACAGTGCTTGCAGGAAAATCGAAGCCTAATGTGCAGTGCAATTCCGCCACGATGGGGCTTTCAGTCAACCCTAAACCCTCAATCCTAAACCCCGAATCCTAAACCCAACCCCTTATCAACCTCTATATACCCCCCTTCTAACCCCTACATAATGGTTACATAACCCTCGTATAACCACTATGTAACCCCTACGTAACCCTTGAAGACCCCCAGCTTCCCTGGGATTTAAACCCAAGCCTGTATGCACTTGAATAGGGTTTTTGGTTTTCATTCCGAACCCCTGATTCCAACTGAATTTTCCAGAGTTTTTTCGTGATTTGGTAGGTTCCCAAAACAGGGGGACCCAAATTTAGACCCCCAAAACAGCATAGCTTTCTAAAAGGGTAAGCCAATATACTATACTAGTTTCCATTTTTCCATTATCCCTAATATACTATAGTAGTTTCCATTTTCTTTTCTATTCACCCTATATAACCCAAATATGTTATAGTAGTTTCCATTTTCTCTGCCATTATCCCTATATGCCCCCCAAACCCTAAACCCTGAACCCTAAACCCTAAACCCTAAGCCCTAATCCCTAAACCTTACATAACCCCAACATACTAAGCTAGTTTGAATCCTTTTCATCTAGCTTGGCACCCTCCCCTCGAATGAGGTGGTGGCAAAAACTCCAAGGCCCAAAAGACGCAGGCAATGTGAGGGCATCAGGTTTAGGGAGGGTTATAGGGGAGGGTATGAGGTGTACGGGGGCGGGGGGTTATAGGGCAGTTGTATAGGGGATTATAGGGGTTATATAGGGGTTGTAAGGGGATCATAACAAAGCCAATATCCAGTTTTGATTTAGCAGAAGCTTCTTTGCATTCTGTGTTTCAATTCCTAAAGATGTCTACTTGTATCCTTCGGGGCCCTCTTGGGAATTGCAGGTTTACCTGTGAAATTGCATTATTGCTTTCTAGTCAGGTTGGGGCGATGATTTCCCACACAAGCAAACAATCGTACAATTTGAAACTCCTGACCGTGCATGTGTCACGCGTTCCACTATCAGTCCTCTGAATCGGGCCTTATGGGAGAGCTATTCAACCAACAGCTACACTGGGTGCTGCCACAAATCCCCCTGAGGTCATGCTGTCGCTGTTGTGCTTGAAGTGCCGCTGTACGAGGGCAAAACCCAATGGCGAACCATTGTACTATAGCAGTTTCCACTTTCTTTTCTATTATCCGTATAAATCCCCAATATACTATAGTAGTTTCCATTTCCTTTTTTTCTTATCCCTACCAATCCACAATATACTAAAGTAGTTTCCATTTTCTTTTTTATTATCCCTATAAATCCCCAATATACTACAGTAGTTTCCACTTTATTTTCCATTATCCCTATAGTTGAGGAAGCGCAGTCCACCAACTTCTCACCAATGCTGGGGGGCTCAGTCTTGTTTCTGCCAAAACTTGTTTGCGCTCCACAATCTAAATCTAAGTAGCTATGGTAATGCGTATTCTGTTTGTATGTATGTATGTATGTATGTATGTATGTATGTATGTATGTATGTAATAGATTATGTAAATGGCTTCCCTCTAGTTTTAATTAGTGCAAGTTCCTGAGCAGCATCCCAGATACTGTTGATGGAGGAATCTTGCACCACCTTAAGTCCCTAAAGTCCTAGGAATTACAATAGTTTAGGGCCCCTAGGTGTTGCAAGATTTCATCCATCAACAGTATGTCATATGCATGGGTACTTCTCAGACGTATGGCACGCAAGAGATGCTTCGAATTCGAGTGTTGTCATGCTGCAGCTTTCGATCCAAGTCCTGATCTGAAGCCACACGGTTTAGGGTTTAGGGTTTAGGGTTGAAGTCCTTGGTGCTTTTGAGGTTCGTGACGGTGCTGACAGTGGTTCTTTTCCTGGTGACCACCGCTGATGCTTGCTTCACCTGGTTTGACCGAGCTGACCACTCAGGGGCTTTGGGAGTGTCCTGGTCTTAATGACGACGTGGCTTCTACCTAGAGGAACCTTAGACTTTCAAAGAACAGGTAAACATGCAACAGATTCGGCACAAAACCTGTTTTTCTAGGTTTTTATTTATGTCGTTAATTCGTAGGGAATACAGAATATAATGCGTAAATAAACCCCTATATTATACATTCCCTTATTCCCTGCTAACCCCCCAGTAAGGCTAGGGTTGTGGGCTATCCTTCAAAGATGTCCCGCTGCAGGACGGGCAGGTTTCCCGCTGTGTTCATGTCTTTGCGCACGATTCAGAAAGTCACCTTGGTTTGCAGGGGCATAAAGGGATATATAGGGGTATACTCTAAACTCCTTAAAGGGGGTTATATAGTGGATTGTATAGGTAACCACTATAGGGGGCATGAAGGGGATATTTGGAGTTTAGACTGTAGCTCACATAAGTCTACATGGGCATCGCCTGAAAACCCCATGAAGGCATTTTTATATAAAACAACCACGGATGGCTTAAAAGACCTTCCGCGAAAGGTGGCGATGGTGCGCGCGAAAGGAACTTTGGNNAGTAATTTTGGGCAACGCCCACATGCGGTTAAATTAGGGTATATAGGGTCGGTTAAACAGGGGTATATAGGGGAATTGACAAGAAAATGGAAACTATTAATTGTTGTCTTTAGAGCTGGCAGAGCCACTATCTTGACCCTGAAGGGTAAACGTGGCGCAACTCGAAGGTAGGAGCTTGTGGTTTTGTCCTTATGCTTTTAGCATCCGCAGCTGCGGGAAGGCTTCTCGATATTTTTCTGAAGTATGGAGTTACCAGAGAAGCGGGAAACCCTTCGTCTTCAATATAGGGTTGGTCTTGTTTTGTGGGTTCCTATCATAAGGACTGTAGTGAGTACTGTTTTGGAGCTTGTATTGTCGCAACCCCCAATATTATTGATCTTTTAGCGTGGTCTGGATCAAGGTAAGTTTGGACAAAGAACTGAAACCACATTGGATCTCAAGTAGAATCCCTAAACCAGGAAACCCTAAACCCCATAAACCCCTAAACCCCCAACCCCTAAACCCTAAACCCATAAAGCCCTAAACCACTTGGGGGGAGGATCTTCCGTATCAGCTGGAGCGGAGTGAAGTTTGAGGGTGGGGTCCGTGGCCACTGAACCTTGGCCCACAACCCCAAGTGCTCAATTAACCAAGCGGGCTTTTGCCAACATAGACAATCCCCCCCAAGGCTTGAAGCCGTATGTAGGATCTTGGTCCCAAAGATCCCACAGATTAGAAAGGAGTCATCATCTTTGTGATTAGGGGTTTAGGGTTTTGGGCTTAGGATTTAGCGTTTAGGGTTCGTGACAAGCTGAATGATCCGCCTTCTTGCTGAGATCGTCCAGATCTCGCACATGGCAACAGCCTGGGACTTGGCTTGGATATGGGGTTGCAGAGGAATGTAAAGGGTTCTTCTGGGGTTCTTAGTTAGCATCACATCATCTGGGAAAGAAGGCAGATATGCTGGCGACCAGGTTTGCCACAGAAGGTCCCAGGATAGATTGTATTTGCAGTCTGAGCGCATGTTTTCCTTTTATCCTGAGTCATCCTGGTTTCTGGAAACCAATCCATTTTTCCCAAGCTTCAGAGTCAGCGGCCCTGATCCCTGCCTGTGCTCTTTGTCTCCATTCACAGTAGGACGGTGCGTCCCTTGCTGGCCAGCACCTCTCCTCATGCGAGCTTGCAGTCGACTTGAGATTTTCCTGTTTTAAACCCGGAGCAAGAAATCCTCCAATTTTGCTTGCATGAACATGCAGCCGCCCGGAAGGTCTTTTTGCTTCAGAGATACATTGAGAGGGGTCGTGGCTGAGGTGCGGGAGTTCTGTGTGGAAGCGCCGGTGGATGTTGATGAGGGGCCAAGGGCCCCAGGTGTGGCAGGTTTTGCTTGTAGGCATGTCCGCCCCGTAAACTTGTTTACAGGGGCCGTATTCTTTCAGTGCTTTTCTTTCGAGTTCCAAGATTTGTTTGGGGGGAGGGGACAGGGCTTGAGTTGAGGTTTTGGGGTAAGGATACAGCTTTGAGCAGAAGTTGACGGGTCTGACGTTGCGTGTGGTTGCACTCAGACTCCTTCTATTTCCGTAGTAGGAGGTGTGGTCAGGCCTAACCACATCCAGAAACTGCTCAATTCATCTTACTGGTGGCTCATGGAAACCAAGGAAAGTGTGATCAATGGGGGACATATTGGGGCTGCCAGAGAGATCCATCCCTCCATTCCCTACTCACACCAGTACATCATATTCCCCTAGACGTCTGTGTTTCTATCCTGCAGGCAGAACCAAACTCACAAATTAGAGATCCGAGGCGCGCATACTGCACGGTCAGCAAATGCCTGGCTCCTAGAAGCTTGCTCCGAAAAGGTTTGGAGGGTTTAGGGTTTAGGGTGTTCATGTGCACTTACCGGATGCAGTCAAAAGGTGGCAATGTTCCCGAAGCTGTTCTGGTAGCCTCTTTAAGAATCTTAAAGGCATGAACATGCCTGCCAGATGTCACGTCTTCCCCTTGCAGTCTGCCAACGTATAGGCCGCCTGGCAATGGATTCAAGTCAGTGGGCCCCACAGAAAATGAAAACCTGCAGCCTTGCTCCTAAACACTCAACCAGAAGGCCAAGAGGGTCTGTAAAAATGCCAATAGTACGAATATATTAATACTGATAGTAAGAATACTAATGGTAATATTATACCAATTTTAATAATGATGATACTAAGTAAGAAATACTTGTTTCACCTTTGATGTGGTTGTTCGAGGTTTCGGGCTCCGGCTCCCTGAACCGAAGTATTCCCTGCAAGCCTCGGTTTGGTTTAGGGGATTCTGGAGCTCCGGGTGTAGGTAAATGGGTTGAAGGCTCCAGGAGCACCCTCAAGGTCAAGCGGTACATGCTATCCTGCCCCTTCAAGCAACCTTTACATCTGAACCCTAACCCCTCCCTACAGCCTAAAAACCTCAACTTGGGCCACTAAAGTTTGCCATGAAAATTGCAAGTGCAGGCACCGCGTGGGCAAACGAGATAGACTACGATGCGAGCTTCTGCGCAGGGGTCCAGTTTTACGAGCAAGAGAAGATCCCCAAGGCGTTGTCTGCAGCTCGCGAACGACTTCTGGGCTTCCAGGGCTTGAGGGTGTTGGGGGGTTGTCGTCAATTGTAGGCCTTTGGGTTTGGAGTAGAGTGACTACCTGGCTTAGGATCGCAGAGCTTGGGAAACCAGTAGCCTGGACTCACAGATGTGAATGGTAACAAGAATTTTCGCAACTAGCTGCAGAAGTTGAAGGTCAATTCTGACAGAGTTCGTCACTGCATCGACAGCTCCTGCATGTGATCCCTCGCTTTGGAGCCGCCTTGGGCCTTGGGCCTTTAGCCGCTGAAGCTTCAATGCGGCCTGCGCGTTTCCAGAGCCTTTGCAGCCCAGAAGCTGCGTTGTCAGATGGGTTCTTCTCAAAATTATGGGCCCCTTTGGGTTAAAAGTTATGTTACGGCACCTAAATTTTAGGGGTACCCAAATAGGAGCATAATTTTGGGAACTACCCAACCGGATAGGAGTCATATCAGCCTTCTAGGCAACAACATCGGAACAAGCTTGTTGAAAATGACAGGTGCTAAACGTGGGATTAGAGCCCAACCCACGAACCTTGAGCTCCAAGAAACTACCCCAGAACCCCGAGCCTCTGCTACGGACTCCTGGTATAACTGGAGAACCCGGCACATCAACCTAGCTGCTTAGGAGCCACATGGAGCCCCAGAAACACCACTCTCAGTCTTCCTTGGGGCTCATAGGCAGCTGTGAACTCTTCAGATTACATGAGCGATGAGATGGTTTCCAACAGCGAGGCATTTGGGGTTCAGGGTCTCAGGTTGAGGCTTCCGGGATGTGGGTTCAGGGTTTTGCGTTGGTGCTTGTTCGATGCAGTGTTTCTAGGAGTTTAGAGCCCAGAGGCTTTTACGAGTGTTAGGTTTAGGAACTTGACCGTTTGCATTCAAGATTTTTCGGTGTCTTGTGTTCTCACATTGGTATAGAGACACGGGATCTCCCTTACTTGGCCCGCCTAGCCTTGTTGGCAGAAGCACTTGTTTGCCTCGGGTTGTCGGATCTAGGCGGTTGGAACCTTGGGATTCGCATGCGCCTGGGCGAGGTCCAAAAGATTTGCCAACAAATCCGGCTGAAGTGAGGTGATTCTGGGCGGATTTGTACATTGTACAATTGCTGGTAAAATGGCACAGCGCAAGCCCAATCCTGAGTTAAGCCCCAAAGCCTGAAACCCCAACATCAGAAAGCCCCCTAAACCCCAAACCCTTCAGACCCCATGTCTTCCTCCAGAACCCAACTCCCAATGAAAGTCTAAACCCTAAGCCTCAAACCTTGGGCGCCAGGTTATGGCCATCTGCCTCCAGTACGGCCATGCAGAGGCCCGCAAACGCAGACAAAGGGGGAATGCGGGGGTTACAAGGTTTAGGGTTTAGGATTTTGGGGCTTACAGAGGGAAAATGGAAAAGAGAATGGAAACTATTATATAATAGGGTATATCATTGGGGTATGATATAGAGATAATGGAAAAGAAAATGGAAACTACTATAGTATATTGGGGTTGCCTAGGGACGATGGACAAGAAAGTGGAAACTGCTATAGTATATTGAGGTTATGTAGGGATAATGGAAAAGAAAATGGAAACTTCTATAGTAAGTATGTTAGAGTTATACAGAGATATTGGAAAAGAACATGGAAACTAGGACCACGGCGCGTATTCTGCCGTGTGTTTTCAAGGACTTGCCCAACAGCAGCAGTTGGCCGGACGCGCCGCACGTGTGGGAATTTACGGCACTTCGTGTCCGTGCTTGAAAATCTGCGGTTTCTAACGCATTTTCCATGCAGAGAAAGGGCCTTCGTACTGTAAACTACAGGCTAGAGTCCTGTTTTCGGGGTCCCCGAAACTAACGCGGAAACCAGCACGAACAAGGTTTGCAAGAAGCTGTTGTTTTCTGGAGCAGGCTCTCAAGTGCGGCTGAAAGCACACCCAAACGTTATTACGGCTTGGGCATGGATGCACTGGTAAGCGCATACTCGCGAAACACGAACGTTATTATGGTTTGGGCATGGATGCACTGGTAACCGTATGCTCTCGAGCAGAATGATGGTGCTGGCTGCATGGACGAGTTGGACAGCCGAACTTGCGGCGTACACGGGTGGAAGAGCGAAAGCGCTTGAAAACCCACGGCAGCATATGCGCCGTGGGCCAACTACTTTAGTCTATTGGGGTTATGTAGGGAGAATGGAAAAGACAATTGAAACCATTATAGTATGTTGGGGATATGCAGGGATTATGGGAAACAGCATGGAGACTGCTATAGTATATTGGGTATAATATAGGGATGATGGAAAGAAGGATGGAAACTACTATAATGGGTTATATATGGATTTTGTGATGCTGGCATTGCGGTAGAACATCTGGACATTACCCAGGATTAGAAAAGCGGTGCTAGGTTTTATTTCCAGAAGCAGAGGGTCAACCAGGTTTGAGAACCCCAAGCAAAAGAAGACCTACCATAACATTCCTACACACATCCGTGGGGAGGGAAATTCGTAAAGCATTGCGGTTGGAGGCCTAAACCCCAAACCCTCAACCCCAACCCTAAACCCCAAACCCTAAACCCTAAACCCTAAACCCTAAACCTTAAACCTTAAACCCCAAATAGCCAACATGAGGCCCAGAGAGGGGGTAGAAAGACGTGACAAAGGGGGGATGCTACGGGGTGTTGGGAAGGAATTTTTGCGTCTGATGTAGAATTTAGGGTTTAGAGGTTTCGGGTGTATGTGGGGATTATGTGCGGATATCGGTGCTCACATTCAGTTTACTGTGCATTCTTTGGGATTTGCAAAGATTAGATGACGATAGTTCGCAGAGGGATGACAGTTTTCCTTGCCAAGTCTCTGAAGCAGGACAGTATGAGGGATGATATTCTTTGGAGATTCTCTGAAGTAGTCTGGCAGCATTGCAGAGGCCGCAGACCAAAGTCTCAGAAGTTACAGCGCCTGGGATAATATTGCAGGCGGTTTTTCATGAAAAGCTAGTATGGTTCTTGGGCACAGCTGATGGCTTGAAAGTTTTCGTGTAGTGCTTTTGCAGTCTTAGCTTCGTATTGTGGTTACTCAACTGCAGCCGTATGGGTGTGGCAATCCAATACATCGAAGGCTGCAATCAGCCACGACAGAGAAGGTAACCCTTTACACTTCTCTTTTGAAAATCTGGCTAATGTGTTTGCCTCTGTTTCAACACTAGTAATAGTAATATTAATCCTGGTCTCAACAGCGCTGCTACCATAAACTCTCCCAAGATGTATCCAGGGAATGAGCTTATTGTATGGCCTTCGGGTTCTCATATCTTGGAGCCATTAGTTGCGCCTTGACCTGGTGAGAGACCTACAAAACAGCAAGCCTGGTAGCTAATCTTTCTTGAGTGGATTGGTACCATCCCCCTAATTTCAAGCCCATCCACCCCCCTAGCATGAAATTCTCCCAAAATATTTCAATTTTCAACAAGGGGGAGTATCTAATATTAGGCGGGTGGGGTGTTTGATATTAGGGGGATGGGCTTAGTACCACTTATCCCCAAAGTCTAGATTGGCCAAAGACCCTGATTCTGAAGCCTAGACCCTACATCCTAAATCCCAAGCCCGAAAACCCAAGACCTCAAACAAACCATAAACCCTAATTCCTGAACCCCAAACATTCAACTGCTGCCGCGCAAAACCATCAATCCGAAACTGCAAACCCAGTGTCGGAAAAGCCAGGGCACTTGTTGCGGTGGCTGTACCCTGGCTACAGCTCTGACAGATTTGGGGCTCAGAAAGTTATGGAGGTGTTGGGTGCAAAGTTGCCGGTTACAATTGTCATTCTTTGAGCTTTGGGTGTGGGGGTGTTGTGTTTGAGATTTCGCCAAGAACTGCTTTTTCGTGCTTTTTGCCATGCAGAGCTCTTGGCATTCACAGGCTCCGGATCGTTGCAAGTCCCCTAGCATGATCCTGGTTCTCAACTCCAGGCTCTGAAGCGCCTTTCCAATGAGGTTTAGGGTTCAGGGTTTAGGGTTTAGAGGTAGGCCCAACAAAGGTAGAGAAGTTAAGATTCTCTACTCCTCCTAGTGGTATGCAATCGTGCACCACTTGTGGTACTTGACGGCAATTCTCAGTACTAGGGGAAATTGCGCAAAGTGCAAGATTTCCTACATCCTTCGTCGCTACCTCCTTCTTCACATCCCCTACCCTAAGCCCTAAACCCTAAACCCTAAACCTTAAACCCTAAATCCTAAACCCTAAACCCTAAACCCTCAACAAAAACAACCCTAAACCCTAAACCCTGAACCCTGAACCCTGAACCCAAACTTGAGGCCTGCTTTCAGTGAAGGAGATCTTCGGTGGCGGATGGCGCCAGTCTCAGCAGTGCATTTTAGGGCCTTTTGGCCTTGAGTTGGACCCTCTACATCAGGGTTATATTGGGGTTATATAGGGATCATGGAAAAGAACATGGAAACTATAGGGATTATAGGGATTAGCTGTGGAAGGGTGGGATTTAGGGATCAGGGTTCGGGTTAGGGATTGAGGGCGTAGGCTTTGGGGTTTGTAGGGACTTGGTTGTAGATTGTGCAAATTCGTATAGTTCGGTTTCTCGTATTAGGATTCGTAGTGCAAGAACAATATGTCAAGGGATTCAGCCTTCTACTCCTGGGGTTGTGCCCCTGCCCTTTCCATGAGCCCTAAGGGGTCTTCATTGGTTCATATAAGGGCTACATGGGGCCATGGTGGGAAGCCCTTTTAGGGGTCTGACCTTAGGTGTGGCAACCCAGCAGCCCTCATATTGGTGTTAGATTAGGCTTATATTGGGGTTGTATTGGGGTTGTATTAGGGATATATTTGGGGTTGTGTTGGGGCTATATTTGGGGTTATATGAGGGTTATATTGGGGTCATAATAGGGTTTGAATAGGATGAGGAACGCAGCAGGAGCAGACGGAGAAAGCCTTCCTTCAGCCAGCAGGGAGCTTCTTCGCCCCATGCCCTAAACCATAAATCCCTAAACCTTCAGACCCTCAACTCTCAATCCTGAATTGCATCCTAAGCCCTAAACCCTAAACCCTAAACCCTAAACCCTAAACCCTCAGTTCATGGATCTTAACTCCTTGAATTCTGAAACCTCAAGGTATGAGGTACTCAAGACCATCCTCGAGGCTGTTCTCCAGGGCTTCAAAAAGTGTAGGGGCCTTTAGGGGTATCTTGGGTTTTACTGGGGTTATATTGGGGGTTATATTGGGATTATATTAGGGTTATCTTAGGGTTTTACTGGGGTTTGCATTCGTTGGGGTTAGATTAGGGTTTTACTGGGCTTATATTGGGGGGCTTTATTGGGATTATATTGGGATTGTATCAGGGTTCTGTTGGGGTTATACTAGGGTTATATTAGGGTTGGCTTTCGGGGCTATGCTTGCTAACATGCCAGAATATTCCCCAAATCCGCACTGACTGCATCCAAAGTCCTTACTCCTTGCTAAGGTTGCATTTTTAAGTCCTGATGGATTGGCCCCTGCTGTGCTTGTAAGGATATACTTGGTTGTCAAAATTATGGTCCCTTTTTGGGTACCCTAAATATTAGGTGTCGTATTATAATAGGGACCCAAAAAAGGACCATAATTTTGACATCCACCCACTTGCAAGAATCCTCAAGATTCGCATGAATGCGCTTTACAGAGTGCGATGCAGAAGTGTCTCGAAACTTTCCAGTTTAGCGGTTTGGAGCTTTATGAGAGGTCAGGGCAGGGTGTTTTGTGCACGAAAAACATAGGATTTGTATGACATCGAGTGGAGAAACAAGGTGCTCACAGTCTTGAGGAACTCCCAAATCCGTAGACTAGAATCGGTTGGATATAAGGAATACTGGAATCCCAGCCCTCTGCAAAGTGGTTCTCACCAACAACCATGTGCTAGTCTTAGTGTTCTGACTGCTTTTGTGGGGTTGCCAAAGCCATAGGAAGTGCCCCAGGATTCTGCGTAGGTGTTAGCAAGCCAGCGTATTTCCACAGGTTTTCGTGGAGACTGCCTGCTGCAAAGAGTCAAAGGAGGTTAGCCCTCCATGCCATGTAACCGTGTTCTTAACCGCTTGCTCCGCATCAGGTTGTTGGCGACATCGGGGCACTGCTGTTCTCGTTCGTCGCAGCTGGAGCGCGTTTGGCACAGAACTGTGAGTGCTTCAATCTGCCGTAGGGTAGTGGCAACTCCGGGGCGTCTGAAGCACAGGCATCCCTTCACGTTCAGGGTCTGGCTTTGAGTATGCCGTTTTTCTGCTGAAAGAAGATCCACGGCGCAACTAAGCTTAGCTACACCTTTGCTCATGTTGCTAGTGGGCGGCTCTGGTAGAACAATCTCTTGAATCCCTTCAAGAGGTTTGTTCTGCTGCAAAATCCCTACAACTCCTGCTAGCTTCTTCAATCTCTACAGCTTCCTGCTCCTTGTGAATAGTGGCTGCAACTCCCTCATTTCCGTACCATTTGCAGGTTCTTGTGTTTGGAAGGTCACGGAAGCTCAGCACCTGCCAGGCAGCAAAATATGCCATGACCGTGTCCTCCGCAAGCGAGCATCTGGAGGCCAGTCCCCAGCTTCGCAAGCAGGGCATTACTATAGTGCCCCTTATGTATATAGAATATGGCTTTGGGTATCTTGTACTAATATCCCCATATACCACATATTCTATCTACCTAAGGGGGACTGTATTCTTTTAATGAGTCGTCTTGTTAGTATTTATTAGTCTTCAATGAAGACAGCCGAACTGAGGCTTAGAGCGGTTTTCAGTTCTTGACATCAGGGAGATATTCCAACTAGGGATACCTTTAAGAAACCCAGGAGTATCTGGATATCTCGGTTGCCCGAATTGGGATAGCAAGGGAACATGGGGCTCATGTTTTGAAGCACACATTTCCTGGCAGGCCTTTTTCTTGCTTGTGAACAGACAAGTTGCCTCCATCTAGACTCATAAGCCCAGACCCTAGCCCTCCACCTCAAGCCCTCCACCTCAAGCCCTCAACCGTAGTGCAGCTGCGGATGCAGAAAACCCCACTAGGATACCCAATGTACTCCAACTTCTAGGGTATAGCGGTCTACAAGCTCATTATAACAGAGTCTTTCCCTGCCATTATCCTATAGCACATTTTTTCATTATCCCTATGTTACCCGTAGATTCCCATCCACCGAAGGTCGTGTGCCAGCGTGCGCCCAGCTGCTTTGGATTCCTCGCGCCCGAGCATGGGCCTTGGGCGAGCTGAAAGAGTGCGACGAGAATAGCGTAGGATATAGGGTTTAGGTAGAGTATCAGATGGATATCGAATTGGAAAGGAAATGGAAGCTGGATTTACCCCATAATCAACAATGTTTGCAATTCTTCCGGCTTCTATCATGGGTTCCCCTATTACCTCCCCTGAGGTTCCCTCCCTTAATTAAAGCTATTTTAACCTAATTATCCCTAAATACCCTAAACCCTAAACACCAAACCCTAAACCCTAAGGGGGGAACCTGGGAGGGGTAGTACAGGGGTGATGTAGGGGAACCGGGATTCTCCATTGACTTCCGTTGACAGTTCCGCAGTTACTTGCTGCGCAATCTCCGGTAATGCCTCTCAGGGCCCGCGTGCTACTCTTCTAACCCTGAAAGCGCATCACGCAACTAGATTGTGTAGGGATTTGTAGGGTGGACAGGGTTCAGGATTTCAACATCCAGGGCCTTGAGGATCTGGGTTTAGGCGCTTCGACGAGGTCTCTATGTGTTTCAACCAGATTTATCCTTTAGCTTGTGTTCTCAAGCCCCAACCCTCCAACTCTCAAGCCCCAACCCTCCAACCCTAGATGGGCCCAAACGATAGAGCTGACCAGCCTTGGATCTTCAGTTTAAAGGCTTTCACTCTCGGAGTCTCGGCGCCAGGTCCCAGAAATCTAGCCGCCAGCAGCCCTTCAAGCCTCAAGACGAACCTTGCTCCTAGCGGCCAGAAGCCCTGCACCCTGAAGCCTTAACATTTGGGATTTAGGGTTTAGGGTTTAGGGTTTGGGGTTTAGGGTTCATTTCCAAGCCCCGCATCCCTATATGGCAGGCGTAGAACGGTAATCCAACAGAACCACCTTGAGCCTCTACTCCCCCCCAGCCCAGGCCACTCGCGGATTTCACTTCCACTCAGCCTCTGGCACTCAAATTCCTGGAGGAGCTCTTCATTGAGGCCTAATTGCTTTTTAGGGTTTGGGGTTTAGGGCTCAGGGCTTAGGGTTGCATGGGATTTATGTAGGGAATAGCGGAATTTCATATTTTACATAGGGATCATATGGGGATGATTTTTCCTTTTGTCCCTAACCACCAATAAGGTAAAGGGCAGTTCGAGGATGTTTGCCAGGTGTCAGTCTCAGGTAATATTTCCTGGCATACAGGAAATGGTGTTGCATAACCCACAGCTTTCGAAAAATGTATAAGGGGAGTGGGAGAGCACACATGGACAAAGGAATTAAAGGGTTGCTAGGGATGCTCCACTCCAGCTGAAGCACTCTCTTGTGGTTGGGGTCAGTGTTGGGCAAGATGCAGTCAGAGCTATTGCCTTCTAAATTTCAGGGCCTGGTCTAGCTAGTCGGTGTACTCAAGCGTACTCCTTCGGTACATCGGAGGAGTACAGAGAAGTACATCAGACTTCCTGATACTCACGTAGATTGCATGGCCGCTAGCATGATGATGACGTCGTCTTGTTGGGGCCATTGGGTTTCCTGGGTTTCTGCTGCTGGCCTGTAGCGCCTGATTTGTCTTTAGACATAGACCCCTAGACCTTAAACCCTATAGTCTCCCTGAAGTAGATAGAATATGGCTTTGGGTATATTATAATAAGATCCCCCTATACCCCATATTCTATCCACTTAAGGGGACTAGAAGCCCTAAACCCTAAACCCTAAACTGTTGGGATGCATAGCACCTACACCACATGTTGTGCCTAATCTTTTGACTTGGAAGCTTCTCATTGCCTAGCGACAGGCTTGGGAGAAAGACGAGGACTTCTGGCCGTAGACGGGGGTTTAGGGCGCAGTTTTGGTTTAGCGCATGGGGGTTAGGGTTTAGGGGTTCAGAGATTAGGCTTTGAGGTTTTAGGGTTGATGGTTTAGGGGTTTAGGTTTGAGGGGCGCAGCTCAGGATTCAGTTTGGCTTGGGCCTCACGGTTCCAGGTAAAATACGTGATTGAATCAAGATGCAGTTGAGGCAAGTTTACTGTGTCACATCACATAGGTGTGTCCCAAAATTAGAGGTACTTTTTGGGTATCCCACTAATAAGGATCATGGTATTTTGGGGGCTCCCTATTTCATGAAAGCCCAGGTAACGGTTGCATCAAGCATTGAAAATCAAGCGCTCGAACAAGGTGAAGTGGTGGATACCTGGATGCTGATCCCTACTTGGGTGGTTGTCAAAAGTATGACCCCTTTTTAAATACCCTAAATATTAGGTGCCGCATTATAATAGGGGTCCAAAAAGGGACCATAATTTTGCCAACCACCCACTTAGCAAGTGCCGGAATCAAAGTTGTGAGCTTGATGTCTTCTCCTGACATCTTTTCCGTCAAGCCCTGATCAAAATGGGATCTCCTGCTACGACAGGCCTGATACGGAATTCTAACAAAATTTCTGCAGGCTGGCCTTGAGCTCACATGCTTGCAGCTATAGTCCTTTAAGTGGATAGAATATTGGGTATATGGGGATCTTACCATAACATACCCAAAGCCATATTCTATCTACTTAAGGCGGACTATAGTCCTAAACGAGCCCTGCCTATTCCCTGTCAAGAGCAGTTTTTCTCATCGCAAGCAGATGCTTTGGGACTAGGTTCGGCCAGATCCAAAATACCTACAAGGATTAAGTCAGAGGCTTCACCTGCGCGAACAGTGCTAAGTTCTCCGGCCGTACCTGAAAACCACGACTCGAGCTAGAACAGATCGGTGTAAAGCCAAACCCTAAACCGAACCTACAGCAAGGGAAATTGAGTAGGACCAGCAGATGTTGGTTGACCCGAGCATGGACATCGAGTTAGAAGGCGAGGACGAGGACCCGGTTCTGTTTTTGCGTTAAGCGTGTGTCGGGACCACGCCAGACGAGTTTCGCTCTACGATGTAATGTATACCCTAATATACTATAGTTGTTTCCAATTTCTTTTCCAGTATCCCAATAATACCCCAACATACTATCCCAATATTAACCAAAATAATATGGTAGTGATCAACAATGGGTAAGGGCCGTAGAGCTGCGCATGCAGAACGTTAGTGTATTGGGGTCATATTGGGATAATGGAAAATAAAAGGGAAACTACTATAGTATATTAGGGCTATATATTTGTGAAAGATTTCAATTCCCATTCTCCGGCATGTGGGATGTTTAGAGTTATGCAGGGTTCTCTCGGGCTTGAATCACCCTTAACCGTTGCCGGGATCTTTTCTCTTCATTGTTGCCTCATTTTCCCGCATGCCAAGCCAAGCACAGAGATGGCAATCTGAAAAGTACTGAGCCCTATACTATTACTTATTAACCCCGAACCCAGCAGTCGTGCCCCGAAATCTGAAAGCCTATGCTTCAGCCCAGTAAAGTCAGAGCTTTTGAATATTCTTCTCCGATTTTCACCAGGCTGCGGCCGGGTTTAGGGTTTAAGGTTCAGTGTTTTTGAAGCAATGGTTTTTCCCATGTACAGATGCGAGATTGGTGCACCGAGAGTAGACGATGACTTTGGAGCTTGTGGAAGGATCGCGGAGTTCGGGCCTACTCCAAGGAAAAAAAGGAAGAGGCGTCGCCTACATGGGAGGCGCCGACCAGCAAAGGGTCCTCGAAAAGTTGCACTGGGTTTTAAGGGCTACGTGGGTGTACAGGTGGATGGAATCGGAGGACACTTTTAGGGTGATGTGGGGATTGCAGGGTTCCTGGTCGTGGATAATAATAAAGAGAAGTTTCAGTGTCCTTTATCTCCTCTCAAATCCTTGCAGCAGCACTCAGAATCGGAAGTGGAGGCATTTGATACTGGTAAACTCTGGAACAGCTCCAGTTGGTGAGCGCATGAGCAGATAGGTTGCCACGCACATGCACGGGGATAGCGCTTTTAGTCATAGCTTGCTTGCTGGCTTTCTTGAGCATGCTTAAAGTCTGAGTGAGCAACCGCTGCGCAGGAGTTTTTGACCAGAGACTCTATCGTCTACATGGACCTGGAAAAGTGGCAGATGACTCTCATCTCGAGCTTAACGTCTCATTGCCATGATGCTGAATCATATTCGGAGTAGCCATAGACGCTAAGATGTAGTACGCTATAGTAAACTTGTCATCGTGTCTTGGGGCTGGCGCCGCGCCTGAGGTACAACTCTCGGGCCCCCAGGTCGTTGACTGGTCGGCTCAGGTCTTTTCTAACATGCCCTTTCCCTAACATTCTTAAACTACTATATATGATATTGGGGTTATAGTTATAGACTACACTCCTAGTATCCCTACTAGTAATCATTATAATACTCCCTCATATCTACCCTTAACCCTAAACCCCCTTTAAGGGGTTTAAACACAAACTGCGCCATGCTCCGAGGCCAGAGAATCTGGGCAACACAATCATAGCCCAAACGGTAGTTTCCCTAGATAGGGGACTCTAATCTGGACCTTGAAATGTAATTAGGGTTTAGGGCTTAGGATTTAGGGTTTAGGGTTTAGGATTTACGTTTAGGGTTTAGGGTTTTAGGGGTAGGGGGACCCAATATAGACCCCCAAATATTATCATGATCCCTATAATAGGGACCCCCAAAATGGTACCCCTCATTTTGAAAAACTCCCAAGTCATCCGCAAGGAATCTGGCTTAGGCGCATTATCCTGGGAATTGTGTGTCTTCTCGCAGCTTGGTTTTGATCTTCTGAAGCTTAGAGAAACAATACATCCTCCCAGGCTCACACGCAAGCCCATGCCTGGAAGAGGGACTGTAAACCTGGGTCGCTTTCAACAAGCTTCTTCAGTTGATCTTGTAAGAAAGCTATGCCGCGGTATAAGTTTCCATACATGCATATTTGTTAAGTCCTTCCCCCAGACAGTTACAGCGATTATAGTGGATATTGGGAGTTATAATAGCTTCTTAGCGAAGGCCCTTTAAAGACAGTCACTGTTCCGGGGAATGACCCAACATATTTCCGCCTAAAATCTAAACCCCAAACCCTAAACCCTAAACCCCAAACCCTAAACCCAAAATCCTAAACCCCAAACCCTAAACCCAACCTTAGGTTTCCTAACAGCAACTAAGTACCTGCAGCGGGTCCCATGCTGCCTACATAGGGACCATAAGTCAACGATGGAATTTCCATAGCCAAGAAGGACCCGTCTGTGGACGGAGGAATTCTTGCACCACCTAGTATACCTTATGCCCTTGAAATTACGGCATTTTGGGGACCTTATCCTATGACTCTAATGCGAACCTTGTGGTAAGCGTTGGGTGTATCAAAATCCTCTAAGTATCAATCCAGCTCATCCCCAAGAATCTAAACCCTAATCCCCAAAGCCCAAACCCTAAACCATGCCTGCCATCTTTATTATCGCGAATCCGAAAAAGCTAGGAGGGGGAAGGCCCTAGAACCCCCAAATTAGGGGAGGGTTTAGGGTTTAGGATCTAGGGTTTAGGGTTAAGGTTTAGGGTTGAGGTTTTGGGGTTTAGGGTTTACCTAAATCTTCAACCCTAAACCCAAACCTCAACCTGAAAGCCTGAAACCCTGAAGCAGCAACCTGAAGTGTTCCAAGCTTTTCAAAATTTTTCCAACAGCCTCAAGCAGCCTCAGAATTCTGAGGTTCAGGTTTAGGGTTTGGGGTTTAGGGTTTAGGGTTTGGGGTTTGGGGTTTGGGGTTTAGGGTTTAGGGTTTGGGGTTTAGGGTTTAGGGTTTGAGGGTTCAAGGTTCCGAAGCCCTAAACCCAAAAACCCTGAAGCTCAAACCTTACCTAATCCCACAAAGCCTCCAAGACCCTCAATTTCCCTGGAGCTCCTTCTTTTGAGCCATAGTCTAAACTCCTAGTATCCCCCTTAGTAAGCCCCATAATGCTACAGGGTTTAGGGTTTAGGGTTTGGGGCTTAGGGTCTAAGCTCCTAGTATCCCCCTTCATTATGGAGAATCCAATGGAAAAGAACATAGAAAATGAAATGGATACAGCTATATATAGGGTTATGTAAGGGGATTAGAGGGGTTGTAGTCTAAACTCCTAGTATCCCCCTTAGTAAGCCCTATAATACTCCCGCATTTAGTCCCCTAAATAACACCCCTTTAAGGACTTTAGACTAGAGCTCATCTGAGGAAGGTCAAAATCCCTGAGAAAGCTCTGGGTCTGGATCCCAAGGAGGAGGCCCTTTGGGTTCCGGATTTGCTTTTGCAAGGAGGGCGCCGTAAACCCTAAAACTATTGTGGGCCTTACATGAGCCATAGTCTAAACTCCTTAAAGGGGGTTATGTAGTGGATTTCATCAGGGACTACTGTCGGGGTTATTAACGGGCATACTAGGAGGTTAGACCATGGCTAAGATGCTACTCTTGGCAACAAAGGTGCTTTTTATGTTGAGAATGGCCCCAACGGGTTTTGGTTTCCCAGAACCCCCAAACGCTGGCATGTTTTGATGCAGCAAGGTGAGAATTTTGGGCGACATGTCATGTTTCTGTTTCCTACTCTTCAGACAGGTGCTGAGTGTGAGTTAGGAAAAGTGATATGCAAGGTTGTTCTGACTTTGGTATTTTTCGGGGTGTCCAATCCCAATACAGCTTCATAAGCCTCATTCCTTCAACCTGAACCCTAAACCCAAAGCCCTAAACTCTATCCATTCCTTCAGTGAGCTTTCGAGTCTGATTAGCTTTGCATAGTTACTGGAAGAAGCTGTGGAAGATCTGCGCACTTCTTTTGAGGATTCAGAAATGTCGGACATTTCGAGAATGCCTGCATCCTGACCTGAAAAGACTACTACGATGGCTGTTGTTGTGGTGGTGGTGGTGGTGGTGGTGGTGATGGAGGAGGTGGTCGTTGTCGTCGTCGTCTTTGACGTCGTCGTCATCGTTGTGGTTTTGTTGTTGTTCTCCTTCTTCTTAGCGTTCTCGTTCTAGTTGATCATTCTTGTTGGTACCGCTGTTACTCCTGAGCTCAACCCATCACAACCCTAAACCTAAACCCATGAGTTGAAGCCTGCAGGTAGTAGCTGCATGGTCTGAAATGGAAAGGATGAGGCCAGGATTTTGTGGGGAGCATGTGGGGGGGTTCCAATAAACAAGGGGCCCTGGCATAGACCCCAATATATCTTCCAAGAAGAGGCCGCTTTGCTATTGAACCCTCCCTGTGAGTTCTGCATCACAATTTGCGGGTGGCCTACGGAGTCTTCACCAGTTGCGCGGGCTGCCTGCGGGGTGGCGAGTGTAGCCGCTCTTAGCACAGTTTACTCCTCTTTTGTAAAAGGGAGCTTAGCCCAGGCTTATCCGAAATTATCCAAGGACACTTGACCGTAAAGCTTGCCGGATGCCTCTGCCAACGCGCAGGGTGTGTACATTGACTCCATAATCTCATGGAAGCTGCGTCATCTGCCCGTGTTCTATCTTTTCAGTATCCTGCAACAGGAATATGTTCAGAGCATGCTAGTCTGGAACATTCTGGAACCCACCCTGAACGAAATGTATGCGCCCCAAATCCTCTAGGGTTTAAGATCTAGGCCTTGAAGTGCACGCTGGCTGGAAGTCTTCACCTTTCAGAGTGCTCGTGACCTAACAAGCTGAGAGCTTCACGAACTGGCAGAGGTTTTTGGGGCAGACCCTGAATCCTAAACCCTGGGGTTCCCTTGAGGAGGCTTTGCAAAGGGCCCAACCCTGGCCTATCCTCCAAGGAGTCCTTTCCCAACCTGCCAACCTGCCCTGTACCCTGATTCAGTAACCGTACCTAGGAGCAACCCCAGAAAGGATGGCCCCAGAATTTTTCGACAGAAAGTACGCACGAAGGCTGGGGTGCTCCTAGGAGGTTTTGTATGATAGTGGATCGTTTCCCTAAATAACCTTAAGAAACCATAAGGATCCTAAACCCTAAACCCAAGAGCCCCAAAACCTTATCCCTATGTAACCTTTAAGAATCTAGAAGAACCCTAAACCCTATACAACATGTAAAAAGCCATCAGAACCCTAAACCTTCAGACCTTCATCTGTCCCAGTGAAGGTTCCATGACTTGGGCCCCTCTGTCCTCTACGGCCTCATCGTGCTTGGCCTGGCGTTGGCCTAAGTGGCTAAGGATTCAAGTCGGTTTGGGGATTAGGGCTTATAAGGTTTCCCAAAATTAGGGTGCTTTCGCCATTTTTTGATTTCATGTTGAGGGTTTGCATACAGTATGTAGACGTATAACATATGCATGCACAGGGTTGAAGGTTTAGGGTGGTTTCCCCAAATCAGGGGTGTACCCTTTTGGTGTCCCATATTAAGGGCTGGGGCCAATGGTTCGAACTGAACTCACTCTTGATGTATGCTTGAAACATGGTAGAGGCATCTAAAAACTAGAATGGAAGATCTTAGGAGGACCCCCCACCCTGTAATAGTGGTGTAATAGGACTATAAGAGGACACTCATATAATTACCATTGTCCCTTATAGTCACAATTACTGGGTGGGGGGTCCAGGAAGATCCTTTGTCGGTTGTAGGTGTAGGTTTTGGATGCAGGTTTCTGCTCGCACACGGAATCTGCAGACCGGCAGAGTGTTCTGGCATGGCCACGGGCAGAATTGGCCGAACGCCACTCAATGCTTGCCTTGGATGGACGCACCGGTACAGTGCGGCAGGCAAGTCATGGACTGCAGCAACTCGCTATAGGTAATGCCCATACCAGATTCTCTGCAAAGAAGATTCTCTGGGCTCTGACGTAGCATTCGGGCGGCTTCAAGAATTGGGGCAGTATGTTTCTACTCCAGTATACTTGGCCGTGAAAATTGAAAACCCCGCCCAAACCCCCACTACACCCGAAATCCTACACTCCGAAACCTAAACCCTAAACCCAAAACCCTAAACCCTAAACCCCTAAACCCCCTAAACCCTAAACCCTTGAATCTCCTGGACGCCGAGGCACTTCTCTTTGCTCCGACCTACACCATCGAGGTGGGGAGCCACACCTTTGTGGGCGCCAGCAAGGCGCGAAGGGCTCGCATTGCGGCCTTGTGTAGGGTTTAGGGTTTAGGGTTTAGGGTTTAGGGTTTAGAGTTTAGGGTTTAGGGTTTAGGGTTTAGGGTTTAGGGTTTAGGGTTTAAGGGTTTAGGGTTGTCATCCAGGGCTTATAAGGGATAAGTACTCATGGAAAATGAAATCGGAACAGGAAATGGAGTACATTATGGTATATGAAGGTATATCAAGGTATATGGGAGCTTATGGGGATATGTAGGGTTGAGGCTGTACTAGCTGGTTGTTAGGTGGGAAGGAATGCATGGAAAAGGACATGGCAACTACCATTTACGGTTTAGGGCATGAGATGCAAACTACTACTACTGGCTGAAAAAGAGGTTGCTGATATCCCTACTGACAACCAGTCAGTCGTGCGCTGAAAGTGGTGTCTTCCGAACAGATTTTCGAGCTCCCCTAAGACGTAAGCCCTAGGCCAAAACCCTAAATCTAAGCTGAACCCTTTGAAGACTTTTTGGTATTATAGGGCTGGCTTTTGTTTGAAGAAGCCCCAGGTGTGTTCCCTGTACGTCCTAGCCTCCTTGTTGTAAGGATCTCTTTCAACAGAACCTCATTATTAGCTGTAGGGTGTAGGGTTTAGGGCTCCTCCAGATAAAGTTGGGAATCAGGGGGATGATTGTTTTAACGTCGGAAGGCACGTTATGGCATCCGTTCTAGAAAGAAGTTTGCGAGCTGTGAATGCCCTGAACGAGCATCCAGGTCAGCTGAAGTTGTTTTTTCGCTTTATGAAGCATAGCTTAGGAGGACCCCCTACCCTGTAATGGTGGTATAATAGAATATAAGAGGACCCTAATATAATCCTTATTATCCATAATAGTCACTATTACTGGGTGGGGGGTCCACCTGAAGCATAGCCGAGATCATGGTGCCCAGGGGTAATCGAGCCGGTCGTTAGTAGAGAATGGAGGCAAGGATCGGTTTAGGGTTTAGGGTTTAGGCCCTCAATAGCGGAGTAGTCTCTCTCTCTCTCTCTCTCTCTCTCTCACATTCCCTACTAACAACCAGGATGTTACCCCAAAGCTTAGCATCTAGACATCTCTGTGAAGCCCCGTTTTCTGTTTCGTTTTCCATTTGATGTCCATGTGGTGTTCCATTGGCCTCCAAGCCCTGGACTCTAAACCCTAGCCCGCAACACTAAGCCCAAAACCCAAAACCCAAAGCCCAAACCCCAAAACCCTAAGCCTTAAGCCCAAAAACTTAAGCCCTGACCCCAAAACCCTAAGCCCTCAACACGAAACCCGATGCCCTAAGCCCCAAACCCTAAGCCCTAGGCCCTAAACCCTACGGTCCGCAAAAAAAACTACCTGAACCCTAGCATGTGGCGCTCCGCTGAGTAAACCCGAAACTCTAAATAGTAGTTTCCATTTTCATTTCCATTATACCAATATAACACCTGTATTGCATTATAATTCCTATATAACGCCTAAACAATCCATAGAACTCATGTAGTTTCCATTTTCTTTTCCATTATCCCAATATTACCCCTGAACCCTAAATCCTAAACCCAAGATAACCCTAATATTCTGTCAGGTGTTGGAAGCCATAGCTGCGGGACTGATCTTCACGGTTTTACACCTTGTCTTCCGCCGAGGGCTTAGGGGTTTAGGAGTTTAGCGTTTAGGGGCTTAGGATTATGGTTAAAAAGATTTGGAATCTAGGGTTCTAGGGTTTAGGGATTAGGGTTCTAGGACTGGGGGTATAGGGTTCTAGGGTTTCGGGCCTAGGTTCTGGAGACTTAGTTGACTCGCAGGAAAGCAACGGGGTCATAGAATGGAGGCTTAGTCCTGTGGATGGCAGAATCATGCAGTAGCCGTAGGCCTCACGATCTAAATTCAAGCCTCGCTGCGGCCACAGACGCACAGGCATCTGACTTTAGGATTTTCTGGATTAGTGTCCGATTCTGAGGCTTCTTTGTGGAGTTCAAGAACTCGATGCATGCGGTGGTTGTGACAGACATGCGCCTCTTCTACATCCGCCTAGGCCTCAGGAGAAGGGTTCCAGGGCCTGCAATGTGCTTGCCAGACGCACCTCCGGGGCTCAAATTGTAGGCCTTGCTGGTCCCAAATCAGGGGCAGCTATTCTTAAGGGGATGAGTACTGTGTGGTTGTTAACTATCCGTCTTTCCACCTGTCCCTGGGCTTGTCAAGCATGTGCAAATGTAGTCCTATCTATGATCACCAGGCTTCTGCTGACTTGAAAATCTTTCGGGCCCGCTCAAGGCCGTGTTGGGGGCTTTGGGGGGTATAGGGTTCTGTGTTCAAGTGCTATAGGTTTGAGGTAGCGCGCAACTCCATCACACTAGATGACCTCCGGGCTGCAGCAGTGCTAGTTCTCATCCCGCTAGCATGCGATATCCATTCAAAAAAACTGCTAAAGTAATGTTACGAACAGACTGTATGTCCTAGAGAGTTGGAAAACGGCCCAATTCATTAAAGAATCCAGGCAGCCCCATCCCCATACCCAAGCATGGGACCGAACACTTTGAACGCATTTGGACGCATAAGCTGGACACCCCAAACCCTAAACCCTAAACCCTAAATCCTAAACCCTAAACCCAAACCCTTTCTACCTACATATATTTAAACCTTAATAGGGCTGTGCTGTTTTTTTGTCCCTTTAGGATTTAGGATTTGGGTTTTGGGTTTTGGGAGGGTACTGGAGGCACCTGGAGGCCCCTCAAGGCGCCCTGAAGCGTTGGAGGCTTATGGAGGCCCCTGGGCCTGTACGGGGGGAATCTGTCCGGGTTGAGGAGCTTCCACCTGACCCTTGCAAAGGCCCTTAAAGGGCCTTTCAGAGCCGGTTTCTGGAGGGCATGTGGAAGGTCTTGGAGGCCTCCTAGAGATGTTCAGGCGCCTGTAGGGGCTGCAGGGGCCTCCACAGGGCCTCCGGGCCCTCTGGAGGTTTCTGGAGGCTCCTGACACCCTTGGCTTCTGCAGCCCCTGACTGAAGGTCCCTAAAACCTGGAGGCCTGGAGGCCCTGGAGTCCCCTGGAAGCCTCTTGGAGGCCCCTCTGGAGGCTCAAAAATTTGGTCAATTCAAAAACGGTAAAACAATTGATGCTCCATTTTCAATTTAGATAAATCAATGGCGTGAAGGCTGTTAAAATTCTTGTGGATGCTAGGAAACGGCGTGTTAATGTTTGATGCTAGGAACCGGGTGTGTGAATGGTTGTTCTGGATGCTAGGAATCGGCGTGTTTTGATGCTAGGAA
>CAJNIZ010012614.1:15443-36843 GCA_905231905.1 Symbiodinium pilosum | reverse complement strand
GGGGTTTAGGGGTTTAGGGTTCTCCATTCGAAGTTTGAAGCTTATCGGCGCAATCCTGAGAAAGGGCAGCCCAAACCCAGAGCATTACACCGGAGGTTTCCGAACCCAGAACAAGAGGACTTGGACTGGCCCCATCCAGAACTTGGTTGCTGTTAGGGAACTTAAGCTAAGTTTCTATATTGGGGAAACCTTATTTTTTTACTATGCACCCATAGTATGGCGACTTGAATTAAGTTCCTTAACAGCGACCTGGAAAATCAAAATTAGTATGCCTGTCATAGGGTCCGCATTATAAAGGGTTGGAGTCACCGAGATCCTCTTGTTGCAGAAGCACTTTGATCCTTAAAAAGGCAAGGTAGCCTCCCGAAACCAGGGTTAAGGGCTTATAGGGTTTAGGGTCAGTACTGCCCCCCCTCAGTAACAGTTGGATAATAACTATAATATGGTTCTATATATCCCTTAATAGGACCCCTAATATAGACTGTTACGGGGGGGCGGGGCAGTACCCAAGGTTTGGGGTTTAGGGACTTAGGGACTTGGGGTTTAGGGTAGTGTTCGTAGAAATCCGTTGGAGCATCCCTGTAACGAAGGTCTACATGCTAGCATGGGTATTTTCAAAAATAGGTGTATCTCCCCTCATGTACACCAAGGACGGTATATTCGTATTGTACCAGTTATCCAAAAAAGGGAGCCTAACTTGTGGAAAGCTCCCGCCGCTAGAGCATCTTCCCACGACAGGCGGGACAGCTTCCGAACACCATGTCCTTCCTGTGCTACAAGGCCGCCAGGTTAAGGGTTTATAGTCCCCCTTAAGTAGATAGAATATGGCGTTGGGTATATTATAACAAGATTCCCATATACCCCAGATTCTATCTACTTAAGGGGGATTATAGGGTTTCTTGTGCTACAAGGTTCCTGGCCCCACGTTTGGAACCCTTTGGAAAACCTCGCGTCTTAGTGGGGTTCGATTTGAGTACGGGAAAAAAACAAAGGGAGCAAAGGCTTCAAGCTGATAAATCCTACACTCTAAGCCCCAAGCCCTGCAAACACCCTAAACCCTACCTAAACCGGAGCCAGACCCTCAACCCCAAGCCCCGCACCAACCCAAGCTTTCAAATGTAACCTAAGGCCTAAAACCCTAAACCCCCCAAACCCCCCAAACCCCTGAAACTCTATATGAACTCTAAACCCCATCGATGCCCCAGGTGATGCTCAGCTTCTCCACCGAGAGCCAGGCCTAAAACTCTCCAAAAGCTCTGCTGGGTGTAGGGTTTGGGGTTCAGGGTTTAGGCTTTGGTGTTCAGGGTTTCGGGTTTAGAGTTTGGGGTATAGGGTTTTGGGCGCAGGATTCAGGGTCACAATCTTCTCTAGTTTGTTGAGGCTTTCATAAGGAGAACGTTAAGGTTTTAGGGTTAAGGGTATAGAGGATGTCCAAAGTCATCCCTAGTACGGACTCCCGCATCCCTTAAATGACGTCACTAGGGTACCCATGTGTTGAGGCACCCCTATTGGAAGGGGATCTCTACATAATCCATAAGTATTGCCCTTCTTGCAGGCTGCCACAATCTGGATTACTTTGGGTCCTTATGATTTCTGGAAGCTTCTGGGGTGCCTTTCCTTTTTGTTCCGGCTTGTGCCGGAACCCTAAACACTAAACCCCAGTGCTGTTTCAAGGAGTTGCAATCTTTTCTAGGCTCACATTTGAGCAAAGAGTTCGAGCTGTTTGCAAGGATACATCGACAGGGTACGGCCCATTTCTGCAGCGCACATCTTGTGTTCCAAAGCTTTTCGGGAGCAGATGAGCTTCACACATTTTTCTTCGAGCATCCCACTCTATCTACGTCCCAAACCCTTGCCCTGGAACTTGAACCTCTCAATTTTCGTCAGCAAGCCTATCTCAAACACATCATTGTGGGAGATCGGCAGCAGTCTTGTCGCTGGAATTCCCCTCACTCCGCGCGTCTTTTTCATAAGTTTTCCGTTCCTGTTTCTTGAGTCATTGATTAGGCGCCTTGAAAGATCAAAGCGCAAGGGTGCAAAGCTGGCTATTCCAGCCATACACCTGCCAGAAGGGCTTTCTTCTTTTAACTAGGGTGTTTTTGAAGTCTAGCATCAGGATACTTGTTTCTTTGATCGAATCACAAGTCCTTGCACTGTCAGCCTCCTACCCTGCTAGACGAAGTTGTTTTGACTTGCTCAAGGGTCGGAGAGGTCAAGGACAAGGGTGTCGGGAGAATTTAAGGGGCATTGAGAGAACCTTGTATGGCGAAAGGCGGGGAAGGACGGATGAGCTGCAAGGCTGCCTGGATGTGAGGGCTGAACGCCTACCGTCTCTACGCCTTCTCATCAGGACCATCCTCTCTAAGTTGGGATCCCGGTGAAGTCTTCCTTCAAATGCTCCTTATCCCCAAGCCCGGAATTCAATGCCTCCAATGCAGAATTTGTGCCTTCGTCAGATCGACCCGCCCCTCCTGACGAACCCAGCTCATCCACCGGCAACGCTGACATGTTTGAAGAGCGATTTGGGGGTTTCCTACAATTAGGGGTACCATTTTGGGGGTCCCTAGTAATGAGGACTACAATATGTTGGGGTCTATATTGGGGTCCCTTAGTTCGAAACAAATGCTGTCTTGGAACAGTTGAGGGTGGCCCTCAGGGCAGTCATGGTCCGAGCCGTCAAAATCCTGAACCCCAAGCCCTAAACCCTAAACTTTAAACCCTAAACCCTTAACCGTGAGTGAGTACCTTTCATTCCAAAGGAATGAACAAGCCGGAAGCGTAGTGATGTCTGTAGCCTAGATGATCGCGTATGCTCGTTTGAGTGTGCTGTTTTCAAGCGTGGGTCAGTCTAGACTTGTTGTGCTTCATCTCCATCAAAACGAGATTGGACTATAGTTCAAATTCTCCCGCTGGGTTCTGCAGCGCCAGAAGCAGAAAAGCGGATCCTGTGTTTTGACCCGGGTCTCTGCAATCGCACACGTGAAGCCTCCCATCTTCATGCCTCTAAGCCCAGAAAACATTGTCGCTGGGCATCCCACAATCCCTTAGCCCTTTTAAAGTAGCGGCACTTAGTTGGATTGCGTGACATGATCCATGAGCAGCAAAGCCATGGCTGAAATCCTGGCTGTAACCACCACTTTGTTTTTGCGCAGTGGCTACAAAGATTTCCGGAGAAATGACAAGAATTGCCTTACCTGATGGTAAACACCCCTTTTCACTCTACACCCTTGGCTTAAGTATTCCCTACAGTAGCTCAAGCTGATTTGCGTCACATGTTTGATCTCAGGAGCTGGGTGGATTCTCAAGTTGAGAGGAAAGGGTTAGACCACCGTCCCTTTCGTGTCACTGTGCTGCCTGACATCTGATTACCGGAATGGCTAATGAGATCTCGTGATGAGAGCCAGGTACACTGCCCCTGCGTGGATGAATGCTGCAGGGACTCCCAGATCAGGCTTGATAGGGCTCCGGGTTAGGATTTAGAACCTAGGGCTTGGGTTTAAAGTATAGGTTTGGGGTGTTGTAGGGCTTACGGTTTAGGGTTAGGGATGGGTTAGGGTATAGGATTTGAGGTTTTTGGTTTTGCTATTTTGGGGTTTCGCACAAGGATCCCAAGTCGTCTGGGTTGGAATGGGGGAGGATTCCTTCTTTCCGTTTTGGAATGTTCTGCCCAAGCTACAACTTACCCCCCTGCGCGGTAGAACCATCCATGAAGAATGACCGTGAAGGCGCTCTGTGTCAGGTCTTGCGCATCTTCCCACAACGGGAATCATGGCTTGCAACCGTAGGCATATAAAAATGATGATGGTAGTAATATTGGTAATCACAAGGGTAATAGTAGGAGGAAGCGTAATAGTAATAGTTAAAGTAAGAGCAAGGGTAAGGGTAAGGGTAGTAGTATCATCAAAAGGGCTCCTGTAAAGGCAGCTGTCCTCTCAACTGGCGGGAGGGTAAACTCCAAGACTCAGGGCGCGGATCCCAGAAGGTCGACGAGTACCCTAATTCTTCAAAGCCCAAAACCCCTAATCCCTCCTGTCAATTAAAAATCTAGACCCCTAAACCCCAACTTTTTAAACCCCTAAACCGCAAATTCTAAACCCTCACACCCAGGTGCCTGCACCACACGGTGTGTTACCTGCGACTCCTTCTGCAGCGTGATGTGGGACGGTTTAGGGTTTCGGGCTTTTGTTGTTACTTCCATATTGTTGTTTGTTATTATGGTTGCTATAATTCTTATTGTTATTATTTTATTGTTAGCATGACGGTTGTCAAGGTTCAGGCTGGTGGGTGGAAGGCGTGGGATTAGCCGTTGACATGATGCGGAGTATGTCGGGAGTATGTTTCTAGGGACTTTCGGAGGGACCCCTAATAGGGACCCTTGATCCCATTACCATATATGACCCTTATATAGTCATTATGTAACCCTTATATCCCTGTTGTAGTGAGGGTGGATCGCGGAAGGTTTGCTTCGGCACTCGTACGGTCGCTTCAAGCATCTGCATGGAGTCTGTTTCCTTCCTACCATACTCCAGGCTGCTGTCGGCATGGTCTTTTTCATCGTAGCGGCTGGTAGCGACGCGAGCAGAAAACATTTGTAGTTTGAATGCCGGAATACCAGTAGTGCAAGAGACCGAAGAGACAGAAGTGCATTGCAAGAGCGTGGCTTGCGGCTCCGTCTTGAACACTATCGTATATTTTGGGGTTATATTGGGATAGTGGAAAAAATGGAAGCTACTATTTAGGGTTCAGGGTTTAGGGTCCTGGTCTGAATTCAGCGAGGTCCTTTTGTGCTTAGCCAGAAGTCCGGCACCCTTGAAATGTGGACTCCCAAATGGATTGCCAGCTCGCCCTAAACATCATAAGTCCATCTACAACTCTCCTTGATGTAGAGCCCCCCCGAAGTAGATAGAACATGGGGTATATGGGGATCTATAACCCCAATATATACCCTGTTATAGTAATTTCCATCCTTATATACCCAAAGCCTGATAAAGGGGACGATAGCCATTTTGAGACCAACCTATGTACCCGCTTTAGAACCCCTATTTACCCCCATTATAGTAGTTTCCATTTTCTTTGCCATGAGTAACCCCTATAAAGCCTTATATACCACTACTTGATGCAGCCATTTTGAGAGACCAGCTCTTGCAGGACAAGTGCAGCTTTGTGCCGCGCCGGCCAAACCCTCGTTCGCAGCTGTACCTTATGCCCCTGGGCTTGCAAACAAAATCGGTTTGGGCGGAAGATTTCAGGCATGATCCAGGTTTTGTAGTTGGGATGATATAGGGTTCAGGCCTTAGTAAGTACCAACATCGGAGAATCAAATTCAAAAGAACATGGAAAATGACATGGAAGCTGTCTTATATGGGGTTTCATATTTAGGGTGCGTGGGCCCTGGGATACTAGACCTCTGTTTACAATCACACGGCAGAGAGGAGAGGAAGCCAGAAGAAGAGAGTCACAGTTTAGGGTTATATTGGCGATGCTGGAAAAGAAAATGGAAACTACTATAGTCTATTGGGGTTATATTGGGATAATGGAAAACAAGATTGAAGCTGCTATCGAGGGTTTAGGCTTTAGGGTCCGGTATTGACGCATAGAAGTGTTGGCTTAGGCAAACATAGAAGCTTTAGCCCCCACAGCGCTGCGGGATACGTGCTTTGCGGTTTTTGGTTTAAAGCCATCCAAGAATCTCAGAATCTCCTAACCCCATACCCTGAAGCTTGAAGGGCTAGACATTAGTCCCACGCGCTACAGACCTTCTATACTTAAGCCGCCTGAATCCTGAAATCCCCAAACCCCTCAATTCATAAGCCCTGGATCAGTCTCAAATCCCTAAACCTTTACACCCTTTCCAAATCATGCCCATAGTATGGACCATGTACAATATGCACCAATGCTTAGGGCCCAGAATACAGGAAGACCTCATATGATGAGCCCAGCAGTACGTACTCCCAGCATCCTGAAACCATTTGACCTTGCAGTCCCTAAGCCCTCACCCCCACTGCTAAAACATTTCATAGCGTAATCCCTTAAACCCCAAACCCTAAACCTATAGTCCCCCTCAAGGTCAGTATGGGCTGGGGGTAGGTAGGGATGGGAGGGCATGGGTAGGTAGGGATGGGAAGGGAGAGTAGATAGAATACGGCTTTGGGTATAGGCTATAATTATAAGATCCCCATATACCCCATATTCTATCTACATAAGGGGGACTCTAGCCGCAATATATACCCCATCATAATCTACTAGTTTCCATGTTCTTTTCCATTATCCCTACATAACCCCAATCAAACATAGGAGGGACTCTATTTCATAGCACAATGCCAGGTGGCGTTCTCGCTATGGAGGCCAACAGCCTGATCTGACGACGGTGCTGCGCCCCTACATGGACCGCTTCTCGTGGGAGAAGAATACTTGAGTCTAGTGCCCCCTTACAGGGTTTAGCGGGGTTTTGGGTGCGGGGGGGAAGAAGTCATGTATAGGGTTTTGGGTGCAAGGGCCTAAATAACCAGAATAATGGAGAACCAATTGAACACGGAAACTGGAAATTGGGACTAAACCTTAAAACCCTAAACCCTAAACCCTAAAACCCTAAACCCAAAAACCCTGAAACCCATAAACCCATAAACCCTAAAACACTAAACCCTATTTAGCTAGGGGTTTGTAGGGATTGTAGCGGCTGGGGCCGGGATGTCAGGAAGTATATTCCGCAGGGGTTCGGGGCTTGAGGGTTCAGCTTCGAGTTGTATTCTACTAAACCCAAACAGGATTATTCAAGTACATACCATACATGCATATGGGTGGCTGTCAAAATTTTGATCCCCTCTTGGGTACCCTAAACATTAGGTGCCGTATTATAATAGGGATCCAAAAAGGGACCATAACTTTGACAACCACCCATATGTCTTATTTGTACCCAAATAAGAAATCTGTTGTCCATCTGGGAACTTCTTGGCTCAGATTCCCTTTCTTGAGTTAATGGGGAATTATATACTACTGTTGATATTAAGAATCCTGCATAACCCTAGTATACTATGGCGCCATAATTCCCATAGTATAAGGTACCTATGGTCATGCAGGATTTTTGGTATCCACCGCAGGTCCCTTTCAAAGGAGGAGACTACTGGCAACTACTGGTGCCCCGTTGAAGGTTCCATGTTTATTTGGGGGTTATAGGGTACTGCTTTTGGGACTTGCTGGGGTTCAGGAATCAGGAGGCCCCAACATGGAACCCAAAATATTGCAGTCCTTACAATGGGGACCTTCGAGAAAAGTATCCCTGATTTTGGTAAACCCTGAACCATAATCCCAAACCCCATATATCCCTATACAACCCTATATATCCCCCATAAACCCGTTACATATCCTTACAGGCACCCCTAGTTTAAGTAAACTGTCATTTGGCGAAGTGGCTAGGTGTGCAAAGGTCTTGGACTAGCCAAGTCTTAAGGGTTTGCTTCGCAGACTTGACTTCTTATGGCTGAGGTTTTAAGATTCAGGGCGTATGGTTGAGGGCTTTGGGTTAGGGTATGAATTCTAAGGTTTTCGGGGAGCCTTGAGTAGCAAGGCTTTCGAGGGAGATGGAGCGAATCCAAATCACAATAAGGACAACCGGGTAAGGCCGAGCCCCCAGAAGAAAAAAACAAATAGAAAACTGATGAAAGCTCAGCAAACACCTCTGCGCAGGACCAAGTTGCCAACATAGAGAGTCGGGAGGATGACTCAGGCGGAACTAAGATGTCATTTGAAGTTTAGGGTTCAAAGTTTCAGTTTCGGTTTGGACAGTGATCCAGTATGAAGCAAGAATATTACCGAATGACTCGCGTTTCCCCCCTGTGGTTGAGACTGTACTTTGTGAGGGCGTGCTCCCAGAAGGAAAACCAAGATGGGGCTGCTAAAGCATAAATCCTTACTGGTTGTTAGTAGGGAACAAAGGAATATGGTATATAGGGATGATATAGGGATTATATTCTCTTCTTCCCTAGTAAGAACCAGTAAGGTGCGGCCTCTTTCCCTCCCTGCTGGCACTCCTATAAGTTCATGGTGGGTAAATCCAAGAAGTTGCGGGTCCTTCTCAGGGAGACCCTAGACTGAGCGGAGGCTTTTTCTATGGAAATACCCATGTAGCACATCTGCAGATAATTCACTTCCATTGGATGGTTCAGGGGCCTGACCTAAGTGAGTTAGGGTCCAGGGCTTAGGGTTCAGGGTTTACAGTGTAGGCCTTAGGGTTTCATGTTGTCCTTGTGATGGTAGGTGTTGCTTGAAGAACATTCCCCAAGGCAATGTATCCCTGCGGCAAAAACCTCATAATTATTCCAGACCTAATTGTACATGTCCTTGAACCGCATGGTATTCCCGCCGAGGCATGGGAATGTAATGGAAGCCTTGAAGAAAGTTTTGAGGACCCACGCTGAATTCAGAACGAGAACCCTGTTTTCCTTCCTCCAGACGCACCCCTCCCCGCGACCGAGAGAAAACATTGAAACTGGTGAATCCCCTACCTTCAAAGAGCCCCCCTAAAACCCCACAACCCTACACCCTAAACCGCTGATTCTGACACGAGATTTCAGGCGTTCTCAGCCGAATCATGGACCTGCTGGAAGATACCAACATTGTGTCCAAGGATGACCCTGAGCAGGTGGGGTCTACGGTGTAGGGTCTTATATTGGGATAATGAAAATAAAATGGAAACTACTATAATGGAGAATCAAATGGAAAAGAAAATGGAAAATGAAATGGAGCATATTGGGGTTATATTGGGGTTATATTTTTAGTTGCAGATAGAACAATATGTTATATTAGTGTATGCTAGTGCCCCTATCAAGTAGGATTGTTAGTTTCGTTTTTGGGCTACGACACTCTGTGATAAGAAGTGCTCCCTATCTAGTTTTAAGACCAGCAACTCCTCCAACGTGTTCACTTTTCTAGTCAGGAACTTTTTTTGATGCAGCACCTACTTGGAGGGTCAGGGTGTCTTATTCAGTACACTTACAAGCCTAGGCATCCTTGTTACTAACCCACTTGCAATGTCATCGTGACCCTCAAGTAGGAATTAGGGGACCCAGGGTGGCGCAGGATTTCCTCTACCAGCAGTAGGTCAATTTGTGATTGTGGCAATCTACCTTCACGGTTCTTGAGGGCTTTCAGTGTGAAGCACAACTGGAACCATAGTCGCGGTGCAATTGAGGCGGCTCATTGCCTGCAGTATTACTGCTACCATTGCTGTCACTTCTTCAGTACGCCTTTGCCAGAGTGAAAACTTTCTTGGGCCCTATGCTCGGAGACTGGCGATGTGCACTGCCAGGTGCAAAAGACTCAGACCGCCTGGGTGGGTGGGATCATTATGGGTTATATTGGGATTATATAGGGGTTATACGGGGATAATGGAAAAGAGAATGGAAACTACTATTTAGGGTTTAGGGGTAAGGAGCAAGGTTGCAGGCTGATCCCAGCGTCCACGGGCAGTCACCGAAGCACCTTCCCGCTGTAGTAGAACCAACAGGGTCTGAAATGAGCTATAGTCAAAACTCCTTAAAGGGGGTTATATAGGGGTTTATATAGGGAATTATTATAGGGCTTATTAAGAGGGGGATACTAGGAGTTTAGACTATAGCTCAAGTAGTCGCTCCGTCTCGACAGAGGTGGTGTTGCCGGAGAGCGGCCACAAGTCCCCCCCTGCGGGCCTCAGCCCAGAGGCATACTGGATATATATATATATATGTAGTAGTTTCCATTTTATTTTCCATTATCCCAATGTTCCCCCAATACTATAGTAGTATCTATCGTAGAGTCCCTCAAATGCCATGAACCTTCGGAGCCCCTGAAGCCCGAGTCTTTTGAACCCTCCCCTTGGAGGGTCACTTACCAAGTAGGTTAATAATTGGGATAATTAGAGTTACTATATGGGTTATAGGGGTTATTAACCTACTTACTAAGTCCCCCTGACCCTCCAAGCCCTTGCCAGGAAGCCATGCTTGAGGGTGGAGGCGCGGACCTCAAGGGGGCATTGCCTGGGGATCCAGAGGCTCCATACAGGGCCATGTAGGGCACGTCAGGTTGTGGGTATGAGCCATAGTCCGAAACTCCTTAAAGGGTTTAGATGGGGGATTATATCCGGGACTATTATGGGGTTTTTTTAAGGGGGATCCTTGGAGTATAGACTAAAAAACCCTATAATCCACTATATAATCCTAGTTTCCATTTCATTTTCCATTTTCTTTTCCATTTGATTCTCCATTATCAATGGGGATACTAGGTGTGGGAAAGGGAGTGGGATTCCGAGAGGGCAGGTCCCAAGAGTTGTTTGGAGCACCGCGCGGAATGCAGAAGTTGCAGGAAGGTGCTGTGCTTTGATTTTTGCCCCGTTCTGTAGGTGTTTAGGGTTTAGGGTTTATGGGTTTATGGGTTTCAGGGTTTTTGGGTTTAGGGTTTTAGGGTTTAGGGTTTATCCAACACCATGAAACCGACGCCTTGAACCCTGAATCTGAGGAAGGGTGAGGCTCTGATTTCTGGCAGTTCCAAGCTTCTTCGGTTTCCTCCAAAACTTGCAGAAAGACTGAAGAATTTCAAGCACGGTTTGGGGCCACACAAAAGCTTTCGACATCTCGCGTTTGTGTTGCAGAAACCATTGTCCGGGCATGACCTGCGTAAGCTTCGCACGTCTCCATCCCTATCCCACAGAGTCCAGGCTCTTGACCTTGAACCCAGGCTCGAAACTCAAGAGTTAAAAAGCAACACCCTAAACTTACTGGTGGTTATTAGGAGATAAGGGAATTACAGCCTGTATAAAATCCACATATAGAGCATTCCCATATTCCCTACTAAGCCCCAGTAAACTAAACTCTTAGCCCTCCAATCCTGAAGTACAAACCCTAATTCCTAAACCCTGAAGCTTAAACCCTTCACTCACACCCTAAACTCCCAGCCCCAAACCCGTTGATAGAAGTGCCGAGGTCCTCAGGCACGGGCCTCAGATACTTGGAACCTGCTTCTTGAAGTAGGGGGGGGGGGTCTCGCACTTTTTGGCGTTTTTTTGTTGTTTGGTTTACTTGTGGGGTGTCAAGTAGGAACCAGGAAGCGTTCTGAGGTGCCTGCATGCCGATTCTGCACCCTCCCGAAAAGACTTTGATCAATGACATGCTCCTCGTTTTAGCAGCCTGTTTGGCGATCGTCATTTATGAATGTCACAAGTATTGGCTCTTGAACCAAAGCCCCAAAAACCCTAAACCCTAAACACAATTCTGAGAAGTACTCACGAATCCGAGGCCGCCCAGACCCAGATCAAGGTGCTGGGGGAACTTACTGGTTGTTGGCTTTGCAGGAGGTGTTCTATAGAGATTTTGTTTTGGGCTCTAAGGGTTAAGGGTTTAGGGTTTTGGGTTTAGGGTTTAGGGGTTGAACTTACCGGTTATCAGCATTGAATGAAGGAATGGAAAGGAAATGGAAACTGCGAGTTGTTATGGGGATATATGGGGGATGCATAGGTTTTTAGAGTTTAGAGTTTAAGGAATGGAAAAGAGAGTGGAAACTATGATATTACTGGTCAGTAGATACAGAGAATGCATTCCTCCATTCCCTACTAGCCAGCACAAAAACATGGGATCATCAGGAGCAGGCTTTCTGCGGCTTGTCTTTGGGAGTGTATAGTCCCCCTTAGGTAAAAAGAATATGGGTTATATGGGGATCTTAGTATAAAATACGCAAAGCCATATTTTATCCACTTAAGGGGGACTGTAGGCTTTTCAGTGTTTGCGGTGTAGGCTTTGGGGTTCAAGAGCATCTCTCTTGAGGTCTTTGGTTTACAGGACTTATCAGTGGCTCTAGCCAGGTTCAGGATGTTTTGGGGTTTAGAGTTTAGGGTCTGTTTAGGGTTTAGGGTTTGTTTAGGGTGGCTCATAGCAATTTGAGGAATGCTGCAGTAAACCTGGCTGACATTGCTGCTGACCCCGTGTAATCCTCACATAGCAGGCGTATACAACCCTATGCTTTTGCTTACGCGTAACTTACGATCCCCATCAACCTCCATACAAACCAAATTTCCAGCTCACGTTCCAGCTTCCTTTCTATGTCATTCACCGCTTCCAATCACCCTCAACGGAAGACCCTCAGTAATAAAGTAGTGCCCATATTCCGTTTCCAGTTCCCTTCCCCTACATCCCTACAAACCAAGTGCAAGCAAGCTGCTGCTTTGCCTACTGCTGCTTAAGGGAGAGCGGGTGATGGGATCCCGTCAATAATCCCTATATCACCTATATACAATTGTACACCCCTATAATAGTTTCTAGATTGTCTCCCCACTCCCCCTTAAACCCTAAGCCCTAAATCCTAACAATCCCCCTTAAACCCTAAGCCCTAAATCCCAACAATCCCCCTTAATCCCTAACCCCTAAATCCTAACACGCCCCCTTTAATCCTAAACCCTAAACCCTAAACCCTAAACCCTAAAACGCCCGCTTTAATCCTGAAGCCTAAGCCGCATGGCTGCGGAGGAAGTGGAGATCCTACGCAAGCTCATGGCCACGGTGCAATCCGACTTGGAGTCCAAGGCTTCTTGCAGAAGTTCACCTATTTTTTGGGTGTAGGTTCTTTTTGATGGGTTTGGGATTTAGGGTGTGGGATTTGAGGTTTGGGATGTAGGGTGTAGGGTTTAGGGTTTAGGGTTTGGGACTTAGGATAGAATAAAAGAGAATCAAATGGAAAAGCCATTCGAAAAGAAGTTGCATTAAACGCCCTCTGTTATGCACAATAGATATGGGAATTTTTGATTCCTTTATTCCCTACCAAGAACCAGCAAACCCATGGGCCTCTGTGTGTAGGAGTGGATGGAGGGAGGGTTGAGGTCTTTGAGCCCTAAACCCTAAACCCTAAACCAAAAACCCTAAACCCTAAACCCTAAACCCTAAACCCCAAACCCTAAACCCTAAATCGCATGGTAATTTGTCACCTTCTTTAGGAAGGTTTCAGGTTTATGGCTGCATCCACAAGCGCAAAATCCGCAGGCAGAACCGTGCCATATCAGACCTTTGTATGGGTGGTTGTCAAAATTATGGTCCTCGTTTGGGTACCCTAAATATTAGGTGCCGCATTATAATAGGGACCCAAAAAGGGACCATATGAGCCATTGTCTAAACTCCTTAAAGGGTGGTTATATAGGGGATTATACAGGGGATAGTAGGAGTTTAGACAATGGCTCATAGGTGTGCAGATATCTTTCGACCTGCCCCAAATGCAGAGCCTGCAGGGGCTTTGGGCCCAACACAGCCTTGACAACGTACTTACTGTGGTTCAGAGAGGGTTGATAGGGCCCGTTGTTGAGTGGTAGTTCTCTGACGCTTTGCATACGTTAGAGGCATCAGAAGACTTGTTCATGATTTTGTTGAAGGTCAAGCTACTTGAATACCTGGAATAAACTACCCGGAGCCTTCTCCAAATTCTGACCGTCCTGATAGCAGCCCTAAGCCCTAAACCCTAAATGCCACCCCATAAACCCTGAGCTGTAAGCCCTAAACCCTAACCCCAAACCCAAAACCATTGGGAGGCCGAAGACCCTGCTGCGAGATGAGCGGCAGCCGCAAGATTTGTTTCACAAAGCAAGATCACCAAATTCGGCATTCGTTTGGGTGGGGGTCCCCGCAACAAGGATTACGGTATTTTGGCGTCTACATAGGGTTTCCCCTGACATGGACAAAACCCTGCGCTGCATGCCCTTGCGTAGTTAGACTCCGGGAATTGAGATACTAATGTCTGCTGAGATTCTCTCAAGATTTTGTCCAGCAGCAGAAAGCTCGTATCAGGATGCTGGACCGTGATAGGGGAGTATCTGCGATATCTGCTTAAACCCCAAACCCTAAACACTAAACCCAAAACCCAAAACCCTAAACCCTAGCTTGAATGGGTGCAAAGGTATGGGAGGCTTGTAGCAGGGCCTGGGTTCCAGGGTCAGAGCACGTGGAGCTTAGGGCGACTTACATTCCAAAATTGAAAAGGAGAGTTCCTAAACCCTAAACCCCAAACCCTAGGCCCGCGGTAAAAGGGGTTTTGGTTCCAAGGGCTGCATCTCTGGATCAATGTTAGGGATCCTTTAAAGTGGGATACAGCGGTTTTACAGGGATACTATGGGGATATTACAGGGATGGATAGGGTTTAGGGATCTTTTATCTTTTTGGGGTGTCGGATTCCCTATGTTCATGCTAAAAGCATCTTTTTTTCTTCCTAGTACCGACTGAGCAGACCGAACCGGGTAATGTGGGCTAAGATCTGTAGGGATGCTAATGCCCTAGAAGTTCAGTGTTCGCAGCTTTTCAGTGAGTGCAGCCCTGTGTATGTTAGAGTCTACTTTTTTACAATTATTTTTCAGACCGTTGCCTGACTTGTTGCATCGCAATCTCCAATTTCATCCAAATCTTCGTTAGACCAGAATACCTAAACCGTTGCAACCCCAAAACCCCCAAACCCTAAACCCAAGCAGTTTGGAGATCTTGCTGCAAAGCGAAAAGCAGGCCCCGCGGAAACCCGCGGTCATAATTCAGGGGCCGTGCTGAAAATCAGCTCGGCATTTGTGTCATTCTGGGAGAGAGTGTGCAATAGCAGCAAGTTATGTGGAACATGACGAAGCAATGCGGGCAGTATCAGTAAAGGCAGGCTTGGGGCCCATGGATTTGGTTAATGTATCGAAGCTGATGGTGGCAAAGTGCTACTGGTCATACAGTCAAACTACATGGTCTGAGACCCTGAGGCTGAAGTAGGTTATATTAGGGTATATAGGGGTATATATCAATAAGGTTATATGGGGATAATGGAAAAGAAAATGGAAACTACTATTCAGGGTTTAGGGTTTAGGGCTTTGGTCGATTTTGACTTGGCCATCCACCCAGCCTTGACTAGCGCCTTCTCAGGCCTGACGTAGGGTTTAGGGTTTAGGGTTTAGGGTTTAGGGTTTAGGGTTAACGCGCACACCGGGAAGGACCGGAGACCTTGGAGACGTCTATGGATGAGGCCCCGAAGCCTATCTAGACGCATCCCAACATTGTTTGTCCCCATCAAAAACAGCGGTATGTGTAACTTACGGATCCGCAGGCAAATGAGAGGAACAGAAAGCAAGAGACTCCCAGTACAGGTTGAGAATCCAGTTAGGGATGTGGGTGGTTGTCAAAATTATGGTTCCCTTTGGATCCCTATGATAATACGGCACCTAATATCCGGGCTACCCAAAAAGCGATCATAATTTTGACAACCACCCATGTAGGGTTTAGGGCTTAAGGTCTGCGCTTTGAGATCTCTCTCCTCGTATGGCCACAGTAGAGAAGCATTCAGCGGTCAGGGTCCAGAGGACGGTGTTAACAGGCTTTAGAGAATCTCGGATGTGGGTATATATATATATACTATGTGGTAGTTTCCATGTTGTTTTCCATTATCCCTATATAAACCCTATGCAACCCCCATACAACCCCTATATATCCCTATATAACCCTATATAACCCCAAAAGAACCCTATTACTCTAGGGTTTGAGCTTATGATCTGGGTGTTAACTGTCGTCTTTCTGGGAGAGTGAGATACAGGTTTTGGAAACTAGAAAGTTTAGGGCTTAGGGTTTAGGGTTTAGGGTCTACTGTTTAGGTTTTAGGGTAAACCTTGTGCTAGGGAACGTGAACTACTAGTATTGGTTCTCTAGTCTAAACTCCTTAAACGGGCTTATCTAGGGGAATATACAAGGGAGTATCATAGCGATTATAGGGATTATTAAGGGGGATACTAGGAGTTTAGTCTATAGTTCATATTGACGAAGCATTCACGTTGTGCTATCAGAAGCTGCCGTGGTTGAGGGTTTAGGCTTCCGGGCAGGCTTTCCACCCTAAACCCTAAACCCTCAACCTTAAACCCCTAAGCCCCTAAGCTCTGAAACCCTGAGCCCTAAACCCTAAACTCTCTTGAATGGTTCCGTGGCTTGCAAACTGAAGTGGCTGCACGGCCGAACTCTTGAAGCCCAGCCTGCAACACCCAAAGATTTGTGGTTTAACTAGGGTTTGTGCTTTGGGATTTGGGGTTTAAGGTTTGGGGTGCAGGGTTTGGGGTTTAGGGTTTACAGCTTGGGGTTTAAGATTTTGAAGTCCAGCCTTCAAATCCTCAAGATATGTAAGCACATGTTTCTGGGTTGCTGTTAAGGAACTTACATATTCTTTTTTTTTGGCTTAGGGTTTAGGTTACCGTACTATGGGTATATAGTGAATAATAGGGTTTCCTCATAGTAGTCGGTTAAGTTAAGCTCCTGAGCAGCAACCCAGGTGTTGCCGGACCTGGCTAGAAGGTAGTTTGCCAAAAATGAGGGGGTACCCGATATAGCCCCCAAATTGAAACAATGCTTACTATAGGGACCCCCAAAATGGTAACCTTAACTTTGGGTCAGGTGAGACTCCACTTTAAGCTCACATGAGGTGGCGAGTTCCTTAGAGGGTACCTTGTCTAGGCCCTAAACCCTAAACCCTAAACCCATTGTATCCCGCAATGTAAGACTTACCATGATGCCGTGTTCTCCGGTGTGTGTCCCGGATACTTAAAGAGGGTTAAAAAGGGGATTATATTGGGGGGTCCTATAGGGGCTATTAAGGGGGATACTAGGAGTTTAGACTATAGCTCATATGAGATCTCGACATAACAGCCGGTCCTTGAATGGTTCTGAGCCCCTGGAATTACTGCTTTTAAGGCATTCAGCATATTCTTGAACCTCCAAACTGGCCCGAATTACCGCTGCGCGGCATCTGCCAACAAAATCACATCCGCGCGCTCCGCCACAAAGCCTGGTGGTGCAGCCCTTCAAATCTGGGTTTCTGAAATCGTGGGCGCTCTTCGGGTTTCCCTGAAGGTGTGCGTTTGGATTTTAAATTCACGGGTTGGTCCTTGCAAGTATATATGTTGAAACATCCAGCCCGCACGATTTCCGGAATTTCAACTTTTGAAGAGGCTTCAGCCTCAAAGTTTCTGAGTGCTGCAAAGAGGTCCTGGCTCTGTGTGTTAGGCAGGTTGAATTATGTTGTTAGCGCTCTAGGCTCATCACTCCAACCTTGATAAAAGCAACTGCAATGACAGTAAGCAGAAAAGCAGCATTTCTTGAGCTATTACAACAACCACTACCACTGCGATGACGACTAGTACAGTATGCCACTACTTCCTGTTGCTTCTGGCCCCCAACTGTGAGGAGTGTACAGGGGGAAGGGGGGGCCTTTACGTTATGCAACTTAACGGATGCCTCACTGGATACTGACGCGGTCCGAACTTTGGGCACAGTATCCCTAGAAGCCCAAAGACCTCAGACCTAATATGCTAACTTTTTGGGGTATTGGCCTGATCCCCCGCAAAGAGTCGTAAGCCCACCTAAGCCCAACGACTTGAAACTTACTGCTTCAAGCCTAAAAACCTTCAAGTCCCAGGCATTCAAAAGCCCAATGCCCTGAGTTTCAACCTCCCTTCCAGCCAAGATGGTGATGATACAGTAGGGGCCTGAATAATTAGCCTGATTATTTTGAGGTGTATTTGAGGTACCCTGTACCATAATTGTATGAGGAATTTGAGACCATGATATTGGAGATTTTTCAGGCTCCCACACTATGTATTAGGCCGGACTAGTACTCCAATAGTTTGAAGAGTAGTATTTGTGTTTGTAGTAGTACCCTCAGATCATTTTTGCTTCACTCTGCTCAGTAGCTCCAGGCTCAAACAAAAGCCCAGTTCCCAAAACCCCACACGAAAAATCCTGAACCCTAAACTCTAAAGTCGTAACTTTAAACTGCTAACCCAAGACCTTTATGTTGTGAATCCCGAAACCCCTTGAACACCCTAAAACTTCCTAAGCCCCTGAACCCCCCCTGTAACACCCATTAAATCCCAACCCTAAGTCCCTAGATCCCGACATCCCTAAATCCCTAAACCCGAAATCCGTAAATCCCTAAATCCCTAAATCCCTAAATCACGAAATCCCTAAATCCCGAAATCCCTAAACCGTAAATCCCAAAACCTTGCATTGCCCGAAACAGGGTTGGCCGCGCCTAGAGCTGATCGTCACTAGGCTCAGGACGTTGTTATATAGGATCATACAGGGCTATGTAGGGTTACATGGGATTCTAGAAGGTTACAGAGGGTTACATACGGTTATATAGGTTCTTATAGGGTTATATAGGATTACATAGGGGTATAGGGTTTAGGGAGTAGGGTTGAACGGTTGTTCTAAAGGTCTTCGTTAAGAAGGGGGTATGGGGGAATACGCCTCCGCAAAGGGGAGTCATGACCAAAAAGGGAACCTACCTTATGGTCATTTTGGGGTCAGGTCCCTTGGACGACTGCCATATGGGTGGTTGTCAGAATTATGGTCCCTTTTTGGGTACACCTAAATATTAGGTGCCGTATTAGAATAGGGATCATAATTTTGACAACCACCCATATGAGCAGCACGTTATTTGCGGAAGTATGCTGTAGGGTTTAGTTGAGGTTTAGGGTTGCTATAATTTCTATAGGTTTGTATGGTGTTTAGGGTGTAGCGCCTTGGGTTCAGAGATAATTTTCAAGAAAATCAAGCAGAACATGACATAGAACATGAGATGGACACTGGCACATGCTCTCGTTATGTAGCGGTGTTATTTGAGGAGGCTAGAGTCTCCAGCATGGAGAAAGATTATAAGTTATTCTCGACTGCTTCTACTTGAGGGGCCAAAGCGCCCAGCGGCTGTTTCTTCGACCCACTGATGTCCGAGAATAATACTAGAGTACCTGGTATGGTACAGAATTCTAAAAGAGCAGTACAATCCAAATTGGGTTTTGTGGGGCTCTGCGGGTTTTAGGGTTTCAGTCTGCAAAGGCTGTGAAAGGAGGTATTAAAGCTTTAGGAACTTTGGTGTTTTCAAAAGACACGAAGGTTCCAGGGATTGGGTTCAGAGTTTAGAGTTTAGGGTGCTGTCATTTTGGACGGTTCATAGCACTTACATGGGATTGCAGTGTTCCACGTTTAGCGGTCTTGGTGGGTGCGGATGGGGGAAGGTATTTTGGTCATTGCTCGAGAAACTTCTCTAGCTGCTGCCCATGACCCAACGTTCATTCGCTACTAGCCAGGCGTTGGTGTTGATTTGTCTTGAGGCTTCAAGAAGGTTTGGAAGTTACAGTATATATTGGGGGTATTGAGGGGGAGATAACCCTTGTATATACCCTATTATAATATAGTAGCTTCCATTTCATTTTCCATTATCCCATTCAGCAGTATCAGACAGAGTCTTAGGGATGCTTGCGCGCAAAGCGCGTGGGAAGAGACAGGGAGCTCAGCTAAAGGGAGTCCTTTTAACTTCCTTCAAGTCTGGCAAAGATGCTACCCTTTAGATTATGCCTGAACTGTAAGAACACCTCGAGACAGGCCTGAGCGAGTCCGTCCCCAAGCCCCATACCCTAAACCCTAAACCCTAAACTAAAAGCCCCAAACCCTAAAACCTTAAGCTCCATCCCTAGAGCCTTCCTAAACGCCAAGCCCTAGACCCTACGCCCCGTAACCCTGAGTAGCATTTTCCATTCTCTTGTACACCTGTGCACAATGTAGAACTACCCAACATCGAATCTCTACTAGTACTACTATTACTAGTTTATTCTTATTATGTAGTATTACTACTGTTACTATTACTGTTACTATTATGTTTATCATTACTATAATAGCTATCACTATTGTTGTTATTATTCCTCATGGCAGTACTTGCAGATTTTGCAAGGTTCGGGGTTCAGATGCTCATGGCCGACACCGCCTCGCAGGCGCACTCTCTCTCTCTCTCTCTCTCTCTGTCTCTCTCTGGGCATACGGTCCTAAACCCTAAACTGGGTTAGGGTTGAGGGGGTTTAGTTTGGAGATTTTGGTTGAGGGTTAGGGTCGAGGGGCTTAGTTTAGAGATTCCGGTTGAAGGTTAGGGCTTAGGGGTTATGGCCTTTGGACAAGGTTTAGGGATTCGGCGTCAGCGCGGAGGGGGTGGTCAAGGATTTAAGGTTTGGGGGTGGTTTTGGGCTCAGGGCTGAAGGTTTAGGTTTTCTCATTTCCCTAGACCATCTGAAATAGACGTGACCTGGTTCAGAGAAACCGAAGGGGGGAACAGTGGGCAACGTCCCCTGCGTTTGATTTGCCGCAGGTCACATCTGTCCCGAGCCATAGCTGCCTCCTGAACGGTGTCCTCGTCATATTCTGCTTTCGTCGGCCTATAAGTTGATGGACAAAATCCTGCATGATCATAGATTTATGCTGTATACTCATTATTATCCTTTCATGGCCAGTTGCCTGAGTAGGGAAGGATATAACATTTGCGGTCACAAGAGCAGCAACCTGCTGCCGATGTTGGGCGTGCTGTGAGTCGTGCATCAGATTCCGGGTAGACGCAAGGTCGTGGTCATTTCTTTGATGTGGATCCGATCGCGATTGTGTGTGGGTCCCCGCGTATGGGAGTTCCCTAAACCTTAAATCCCAGGTCCCAAGCCCCAAACCCTAAATCAAAGCCCTAAGCCTTAAACCCTAAACCCTAAATCAAAGCCCTAAACCCTAAACCCTGAATCAAAAGCTCTAACCCTAAAGCCTTGAAGGCTAATCTTTTTGAACTGGCCCGCTGTCGTTTGGATGTGATGCGGAAGATACCTCTACCATCCCTCTGCATTTCCAAATTTCCGAGCAGTAACCTATCCTAAGAAAGCTCAACCCAAGCCCTACTCCCTAAGTCAGAAAAGCCTAGAAAAGCCTGCTTCTTCAAACTCGAGCTCTAATCTCTAAAGCCTGACCCCTACCCCCAAGCTGTGGCTATTTGGGAGTTTCTCGAAGCAAACACTACAGAATCAGTATGGGGACCCGTCATGATCTCCGTACCAGCTCCCATTAATTGCCCCATAGGGTCTTAAGGGACACCCTGGTTTGCGAAGCTGTTGACTTGCTAGTGCTTAAGGGAGAGCGGGGGAGTGGATCTTCGTAAAAATCTTTATGTCGCGCCTTATCATAGCAAGTGCCCACACGGGCTCCCCCCACTCCCCCCTTTTGCCAGTAAGTCGGCTCGGGTATGGAAGGCTATGGTTCTTGGGCTTTGCCCACAACCGCCGGGCCTGTTGAGGCATGGTGTTGCTCTCAAAATGGTATGTGAAGGAATTCAAGGGACAAATTGGGACTCAAAGAAGAAAATGGGCTCCCAATATGGATTATCAGGGACGATCTTGATTCCGACTCGAGGATTTGAGTTTTGAGGCTTCAGGGTTCAGAGATTTGTAAGGGTTTTGGTTTAATTTTGACATGAGGGCAGTTGGGGAAGGATCCCGTTTGCATAGACTTTCTTGTTAGGGGCAATGATTCCTGCAGCCTTCCCGCCCCTATGCTGAGCATAAAGCAGGTGTGAATATCTCCTAATGTAC